>CAWVNZ010002344.1:0-50982 GCA_963930735.1 Dioctria linearis | reverse complement strand
CTATTCAGCCTATAAATGCCAAATTCCATACCTATGACGAATTTCATGCACTCAGCGCAAGGATGTTTACAATCAGGTAGAGGCCAAGAGTAATACTTCCAGCATTGGGAGAGGAGCAGGAGTGGATGAGACTAAGGATCTTTGGCTAATGGATTGGAAAACAAGAATTCTCTACGCTCCCTGTCATGTGATGCATCGACCTTTGATTTTCGGAGAGTGCTCCTAGTAGAAAAAAGTGTACTGTGAATATGTCCCACCCTCTACAAATTTTCAGAGATAGGCACCTCGGAAAACGCCATTGAATTAAGATGGTATACTAGCTTGGAAGGCTCACCACTCCCTATCAGGCTATCTTTTATTGCAATGTCGGTAAGATTATATAGATACAGAAAGAAAGAAGCAAGAAGAAGCACATCGCTATCCTTTCACAGAACTCAAAAAAAAATAAAAACCAATCTCTGCCTATGCCGGGCCAATAATGAAATTGTGGGTAATGAGATAGGCTTATGAACCAAAGGGAAGTTTCAAAGGCTCAAGCTCACATTAATCTTTTTAGAATCGGTATCGTTGATAATCTTGTTGGATCTATTCTATTTGTGAAAAGTCGGAGCACTCCCTATGTTTTTACCCCGACATCGGCAAATCCAGGTTAGACAATTTGTTGATACTGAATAGAAAAACTTTCCTATACTCAATGATGCTTGGTAAATGGTATAACATGGATCAAGTTGTCCGTATTTGAAAAGTGTTGTAAGGAAAAATTATACACCAGGTTGCAACACAGCACTTCATTACTTGGTCATACGTAGACACCGATGATTTTTGTTTTTTTTTTTTTTGCAAAAGACATTTTGATATTAATTCTTGCAGTTTGCATTGTCTCACTCTGCCTGTACAAATGTGCTGCCTATACGAAAATGTTGAGCGCTTTACTCTATCAGCAACACCATTAATTCCGCAATTCAAGCAAACGACCATAACGTTCAGACAGGAAGATATACATCTATCAAGATTATGGGTCAACGATTATGACCCAACCTATGGTGTTGAGCCATTAATCACAGTAATACGCACCCCGATTCCTGGCTATTGTAAAGTTCATTGATTGATACTACTAAGCCCAACTATGCATGAGTAGGATGCCATCTTCCTGACATTTAGCTTCATTATCAAAACTTCTATAATTAACTGTTTCAACAGAAACACTATTTGTATCGTTTGCATGTAACGTTATGCACAAAGAACAGTTCTACATACATATATGACAGTACTGAAGGGTAAATTTCTAAAGTATATATATGAGAACATAATATGTATGTAGATATGTAGGTACAGGGCGACAATTTTAAAGGCACCCTGTAATTATGTTGACAATTAACAGCAAACTCCTTAAATGGCAGCTCTTGCTCTTGTAACAACAGCTATGGTAGCAAGAATTAAACGGGAAAGAGTATGTAACAATGATTATGCTTTTCAATAGATCCATAAGGGATGTTGCGTGCTACATACATTTTGCAGTGCCGCACCGTGCCATATTAATCCGAAACGGAGAGCATTCACACGTATATTCAAAATATTTACCGTATATGAACCCCTTTTCATCCCGATTTTATATTGTGTACTGGTAGATTTCCGGGCCTAATTTCACGAGGCCCAAATTAAGAACCTAAGTTATGGTCCCTGATAAGATTACACAGTTCAAGGGGTGAGAATTAACACTTGATTACGGTATTTATCCGAAATTTATTTCTGAAATAAACTAGCTTTAGGGGAGCACGACACAAGTGCCTTTACGATTCAGGTTCCCCTCTCCCGACCCATACAGAGGTTATCTAAAGTGCCAAATCGGCAAAATTAATGTCTGCATTTTGCCTTTCATAAGTTGCGTGATTTGATAAATTAAACAAGAGGATAAAAGTCTACTAAAGGACATACATGTATATGAGATATAGGTATGTGGGAACAATATATGTATATACACATACATAAGTATGTGTGTTTGAATCTGACGAACTAAGGCCAGTTAACTAATAGGATTGCAGAGGATTCGTCTCGCTTGAGGATGTCGAATATGAGTTCCTTCTGGAAGTGAATTTACCTAATTCAATTAAGCAAGGGAGCAGAAAGTTCTGGTCTCGGACAAAAACAAAGTGACTCTAGCGTAAATAATGACTTCTGGTTATGGAAGTTGGTTTCGTAGGCTTCAAAGGATTATTTTCATTAAGAAAAAGTTTTGTGTGTAAAAAGTGGTAATTTCTTCTGGCAGAGTCTCCCGCAGTCATGAGTCGTTTGGATTAATGTGGCTGTGGTGAATTTTAGCTGTATTTCAGTGCAAGTGCTATGAATTGGTATCGTCCATACCAGCAGGAAGTTGTAGAAAACAAATGACTAGTTTAATTCTTTTCCGGATTTAAGATTTCCTTATTATAGAATTTCTATATAGGATTGTAGGAAGACAGTATTTCTGCTCTATTAATATTGATAGAAAATAAGTTGTTTTTTTCTTTTGTTATTGAAAATTGGTCTCAGCTGCAATTCTGACATTTTAAAAGTTTAATTATTTATCATCAATCTAAAAGACAAATTACATTCTTTCTTATCTGTAGATTTTCTCTAGTTAATTTATTGTGTGATCATTCTAAACAGGCTAATTACTGCACAAGTGTTCAAAGTCGAATTTTTTCTTAGGCATGCTATTCCTCAAGAATCTATCGTGGGGCCTTTGTTATTTACCCGTTACTTATTAATGACTTAAGTTGAGGCAGGCAAATATTATATAAGTATTTATACTGATGACATGGATCTGACGAGTAGTATAGAGAAGATTTCATCATTTGGATAAATAAAGATATCCGTCGGATACTGTGGACAGGGCCGATTTTATCCACCTTATTTATAAAATTTTGTATTAATTATGTCTCTATCGCAGTTACTAGTCCATTCAAATATTTCGGCGTTTTATTCCTCTGTACACTTCACAACCTCAACTGGTATCATTTAGAAATTATGATGGCATAAACTTGGAAGAACTTGGAGACGAATGCAGTCTCTTGAACTGGGGTGACATTTATTTGAGTCCTTCTGTCGACCATCAAGTAGAAGTTTTTAGTGCTTTAATCAAGCATTTCCATGACCGACATGTTCCTCTAATTCATAAAATGACACAAACTTCTCGATGCGCGTGGTTCTCTGCTGAAATATCTTCTCTAATATCTAAGGCAGAGCATTTCTATCATCTCCACCGATGAGTATGAACTGACAATACCAAGAGCATGTATAGATCTGCACGGAATCGTGCCATCCCAGCCATACGCAGGGCAATGCGTCAGTTTTATAACAATAAACTGAACTCTGAGTTGCCACCTAAGTTGCTTTGCAACAATCTGAGGAGAGCTGGTAACAGTCGCAATAAGGATAGCGGTCCTACTTGCGATTTATGCCCCAAATATTTAAATAATTTGTCCACCTACACACAGGGAATCGTCCGGGCTTTGTCAGATGATCGTGATCACTTATTTAATTTTCCTGGATCTAGCTTCTCCTTCAGGTGTGTGGATATTGACGAGGTAATTAAAGCTATTTTCTCTATATGATCTGATTCGGTACACCCAAATGAAATACACGCTCGTTTTGTTAAACTAATTTTCCCTATGATTATTAGTCATCGGGTATATATTCTGAATTCATGTCTCACTTGTTCTATATATCCGCTTACCTGGAAGGCAGCTCACGCTCATGGAATGGGAACCCGTAGCCTTCAAGGTGCCGGTTCCGTCGATAAGTTAAATTCACTTTTCTCTGGTGCTTAATCAATTTCGTATTGTCATTTGTTTTCATCTTTACTAGGTACTAAGTAATTATGTTCGCCAAGGCATCTTCGATTCTGCAATAAACTGGACATTTTAGTGCTTTTTTTTTATATTGTATCTTTGTAATTTTTTTATAGTTTTGCCTTCTTGTTGTGTAAACTTTCTTAATATTATTTATTTTTTGTATTCTTATTGTTTATATTTTTTACCTTCTCCTTCTTCATTTTAACTCGTCTAGGTGTATTTTGTTTAAGTTTGGTTCCTAGAGTATTTCTATTTATTTATTTTTAATTATTTTAGCATATAAACAAGTAATGTTGATTTGTTTTTTTTTATCTTTATGTGCTTGGTTTCTCCTTTCTTTGTTTTTGTTTATTAATTGTTTGATTTTAGTTTGAAGCACGTGATATCGTAGTTGATTTAGGATGTAGATGCTTTTTTTTTACTCCTCAATACTTACTTTTTCTTACTTTTTTTAATATACTTATATATAAGATATAATATCTTGTGTACAGAAATAAATAAATAATAATTCTAATTCTAATTAATCATATATACGCAATGACGAAGCTTCGATAAGTATGGATTATGCCAGGGTTTTGAATACATCCGTTCCTATTAAAGCAGATAACATGTTACCAATATCGATTCCCCTAGTAGGCTGACCGCCTGATATTACAACTTTTAATTTATCTGCGCAGGCTGATTTATATTAAAATGACTTGAAGATTAATATACACAGAAAGTTATACTTATTTTCTGATTCCAGGCTTATATAGATTGGAGTTCTTACTATCCATAGGTATATGTATATATTTGAAATTCCCTACTCATATAAAGAAAGCCAATCGGGCAAAGATGAAAATCTCTTCAATTTTTCCGCTTTAATATAATTCGGGTAAAGTTAATTATCCGTTTAAGGCTACTGTTTTCGACATTGCTCTCTCGTTTAGTTGACTTTTTATCATTTAGTCGAACTATAGGATACCGCAAACTGCAGTAGACAAGTAGTAGTAGTAGAGGTCTTACTAAATTCAGAATTAGCATCCAACCCTCCCTGCCTGCTTCATGCAGTTCTTTCAGGAGGTATGAGCTAAGGAATCTGTAACACTTTCCCGCGAGAACCGGACATTGACACAAGAAGTGAGTCACTGTTTTGTGTTTCGCTCCGCATCATCTACACATAAGATCATCAACAAATCTCTTCCTGTGTAGGTGGCTCCTGAAAAAAAGTGCCCAGTGAGAATGGACACGAGTTGGATAGCTTAGTACCAATATCTTTCTCATCAAAAGATTTGGGTGAGCTTTGCCCCACAGTTCCTTGTAGTTCTATCCGAGGGATAATCCAGCCAGAGGTGACTGTGTTGGCAATGAGCTCAGGCCGAAATTTTAGAGACCAGAATTTTTGATGCAATCCCGAGTGCAGATAATGATTCCTCTCAGATAGCACCAAGACCAGCGAGCTCGTCCGCCGTTTCATTGCCGCTGATACAGTCTGACCTGGCACCCAAAGAACGAGTTCCTTGTTACACCGCGAGAGGGAATTTAGCGTGGTTTTACAGTTCAGTACTAGTTTGGAGGTTGTAAAGGGTTTTGAGAAGTCCTTTACAGATCCTTGGCTGTTCGAGCAGATGGCAATCTCCTTGTTTGTGTTTAGGTGATAGTACGTACAAGTATTATCGACAACTAGGAGGGATAAGACTCTGAGAAATCAAGTGGTTTGGCTAGTAGTGAATACCCACTCAAGAGATCATTCCTCCATATGTATTTGACTAACAACCCATACAACATTCTCAGTTCGTCAATTCATGTGCATACATGGAAAGTGGTTGAAGTCTTGTTAAATTTAGCTACAAGAATCCCTCACTGATATATTTCCAAGAACTCATTGCTTTGCATTTCCGTCGTCCGCCTTTAGTTCGTCATGTGCTCGTCAGATCAACCTGGACGAATGACGATGTTCAAAGCATAAGAAAAAGCTTTAAGAGAAATTGTGAAGATCTCTGATAATTTGGAAATAAACAAGAAAATTTCAATAATCGCAAGATTTCGAAAAGCTTAGCACGAGATTTTTTGATTATTAATTACTTAATTAACTAAAAAATAAAATAACGCACTAAATACCGGCACACAAGATATTAGTCCGAAGTCAAATTGTTAGCAAGAAATAAAAAGGACGGTCTCACAAAAAAAAACCAAGAGGATTCAAACGTCTTGTAGGAAAAGTCAGAACTTTAACACTTTCAACCAAAATTCAAAAGACAAGAAGGTTTCAAGTTGTGAACATTGATTAAGCGCTCTCCAGAGACGCGTCGTACCAATTTATAATTATACCAAATATCTTGGCCTATACATAGATGGAATAGGAGAATTTTTGAGATTTTTATTTTTATGATATCAAATTAAAGTAATAGAAGCAACCACCTCGTCCGTGCCTTCTGCTTTCCGAGTGGGAAAATAAAAATCTGAAAAGTTCTCCTTTCCAATTTATAATTGCTTCTGTTCTAATATTAGTTATTTTTTTAATTTTTTTCAAAATTATAACCCCTCCAATTTTCCACTATCTACTCTCGTCCAATATATTGTGATTGCTGCAAAGTACATATGGAGTTCTGACATAGAACAGTTCAGAGTTCAGATTCTGCATACATTTATGGAAAAGATCTGACGTCATTTAACTGATGTGAGATTATACATTTTTATACCCTCCTAAGACGCTGCTAATATATCATTTGGCTTTTTTTTGTTTTTGATTTCGCCTATATGAATTTATCGTTCTAAGGAGTACCAATTACATGTTCTACTTAAAGATATCAAATTAATTTGAAGATGAGATCTTTGGTGCAATTACCTTTCCGTTACTAGGAGAAAATAAAAAATTGGCTACTTCGCCATTGTCAACAGTTGTTCAATATTGCGTATATAATATTCATTCTGAAAATAGCTCTAAATTTTTTTTAACTACACCCTCGAATACTGCTAATACCTTCAAGCTTGAGTTCGCGCAATTACCTCTGGTGTTTGGATGACCAATTTGAGATATCTTTCAAGAAAGCCTTTCCATCACTCATCTATGGAATAATTAATTATCCTTAATGGATTTCGCCTTCAGGCTTTAATAGAAATATTTTTTACACACCTTCAATATCTCGTTTTCCTTCTTGAAAAACCTTTTGCATACCTAATCACTTATCATCCAATCAACAAGTTTTTGCTCTTCCTCAGAGGTAAGAACGGATTGTGGGAGGAGTGGAAATTTTATATCGAAAGCCCATTTTAAACAATTATTAAATTGTCCTCAGTAGCCTGCATAGAGTTTGTATTTTTCTTTGCGTAGTATCATTTAGATTTTTGTTTTTATGGACCTGTGATATTCGGCAAGTCATTGTCTTGGACTTTTAGAAAACTTACTTAAGAAATGTGATAGCAATGTGTATAAGGTGTTTCGTATCAGCAGAAACCAGTACTCTTCAGTACGGCCAGTTTCTACCTGTGGTGGTAAAATTTTATTAAATACTCGCCCTCTTCCTCCACCATGCGGGCTTTTTCCATTTTCTATTTTAGAAAATAATAAATATTTAAAAAAAAAATAATGAATGCGTGCAAAATATAGAAACTTCTAACGGAATGTTAGCACACCAGACTTTTCAGTTACGTTGGTAGAATGGTGAAATTCACCAAAGTTTTGGTAGAATTGCAAAAAACTTAAATATCGATTCAACTCAAAAATGAATTCGTTCAAAATTTGAGCAGATCCAAAATCAGGTTTTAATTGAACAGAATCAATACACTTTTGGAATGTTCATATAGAAAGCAATTCCAAAACAAGATTGAAGCTTTTCTAATCAGATTATTTAATTTTTGGCGGATAAAAAATATGGAATATTTCAAAACCAAAGTTGTTTTATTACAAAAAACCTTCTCGGAACATATGAAAACTAATTAATTTTAAAATAAAAGTTATGGGGTGTCCCATCTGATGTTCTACACCAGGTGGCTAAGGATTGTTCACGCTTAAGGGTACGTGCACAGCGAGGCGAGGCTATATCAAGGGTCGAAGAAATAAAATGATTGTACGTTGTACTATGAAAGTGTTCATAACAATACTGTAGTAACGCGCGATGTGGCGAGACACCTCGAGATATCTCGCTCGAGAATGACATTTTTCATTTTTCCGCGAGGTGCAGCGCGCTAGTTTTGATAGCTGGCATATTCTTATAAGGTTTTTCTTTGATAAAGGATTTCTTTACTTATTCTCTTATCTTGCAAGAATCTATGAGGATCAGTATGTAACCCTTCATATATATGCATGGTGGAGTCCCACAAATTCTAATCGGATATTATTGTGACCCCATACACAAGAAAAACTGCAGAAAGGGTTGGGGAAACAGAAACCAATCTATTTTGGTATATATTAAAATCTTTCCTTAGTATAATCGAAGGTTTCTATACCCCTTCTCATATATTGGAATTGGAAGAATCTATCAGGATCAGTCCGTGAATCTTCACATAGGTGATGAAATTCGCCAATTTCCAGACATTTCGTATTTATTGGGTGTCGACTCACTGAACTACCTAACCTCGCCTGACCTCGTTGTGCACGCACACTAAATAATAAACAGTTTACAGATATGGCAATTTCAATTTCTTGGGTTCTTTTTAAGACATAATACTACGATAACTATTTTCTCGAAAGCTTTTTTGCTAGTTTTACTTAGATAAATTTGGAAATTCAAGGAAAATTTTGTTCATGCATCTCTGCCAGTCATTTCTTAAGGATTTGTTGGGCATCTAAACTTTGAAATGACATTCTAGGTGAGAGATTAGTTGCTTATCAACCATTACTATGGTCCTGGTGTATGTAAATATGGAACCTTTCAAACAATTTTTCGTACAAGTAAGAAATAGGCATATAGACGTAAACCATAATGAACACAGTCATTGAAAGCAACATATATCCAACATTTGAGAAATGGCTGTCCAGCATAGGAAAAACTAAATTTCCATAAGTAAAGTTTTTACTAGTTTCAAGTGAGTGTAAAAAATAGATTTCAAGGTGTCCAAAGCAGAAAGGAGACTTATTGATCGAATTCGACCAGCTCTTTGCCCAGTAGTAGAATACCTTAAAATTTTGACGATGGTAGGTAGAATAGACGCAGCCAACCATAGTCTATACGAAGGCCGGAATAAATTTTTTTCAAACATTCAGAGATACGAAAACAACACTGGATTGATATTCTAAGAATTAGTCGGAGTGATATTCTGGCAAAGTGAAGATTGATAAGCTCCTCTTGGTAAGATATTGGCCGACTAAGATACAGCTAAACATCATCCTCATGCAAATTAATATCTTATATATAGAATATAATCCTAATGGTAGCAGAAATCATTCATATATAGCATAGATAGTGAAGGACACAGTATAGAGCCCTGAGGAACTCCACCATTAACTGGTAAGCAGTTCCCGAGCTGATTACTAATCTTCACCTGCTGGAGTCGACCGTAAAAAATGATCTCGATACTATAGTGGAACAATTTAAGACTGCGAAATAAGTGAATAGTTTATTGAGAAACTTGTCATAGTTTACACTATCGATAGCTTAGAAAAGCTTAGTAGCGACAATATACACAATTCCATATTATTCATAACAATTTTTATGTCGATAATCATACATACATATTTGCAGTTTTGCAGATATAAAAATGCTGCAAGTCCGATTACCACTTCAGTATTAGCCTATCCCAATTGACGAAGTTTTTTTTTTGAGTTTGTATAATTTGTGTAACGGCTATAGACAGAAAGTTGAGCATGCTGATTGATCGATAATCAGAAATAATTTTGAATGAAACGTTTTTGCGTCATCATGTATTATTGTAGTATGTAAGATTCGAGTTAAATGTTTTGAATGTACTGACCGATATATGGAAGTAGTAGGTTCATGAAATGCTGAAAGATATTATCAGCACTAATAGCTTCCGATTTGACAGACAAATCGCCAATGAAACTTAGCCAGGGTTACTCTTTGAAAGCTAAGTGCCTTGTCCCAGGGATCACGAATTGGTAGGCTATATCCATGATTGTTGTAGCAAGAGGTAATCTGATGTAAGTTGTTTGGGGAGTTTCAAAAAACCTATCTAGAGCTCCTGAGCTAACATCACAATTATTAAGTTCTTTTAAAGAGTTTTGGATGAAATTCAGCAATTTAATTTTATTTGAAAACCAAAGCGGAGAGCTGATATCGAACCGATCATATCATATTTTACTCAATGTAAGCCCGCGGCGACGTGAGAGCACTTTTGCAGGAAATATACTTTATATGTTTGGCCGATGTATTGACCTTAATATTGGGGACGTTTCGAAATTCTACTGTTCCCAAATTTATACTTTAGTACTCTCCACTCGGTTTGTCCCAAAAATTTCGGTGTACAGAATACAGATTTATTAATTTTATAATATTTATCTACTCCCATTTCTCACTTATGATTAGTTTATTATTAAAATATTCCAAAATTCCAAAATGAATTCCCACTACTGTTTTTCACAGCTATTGAAAACTAACTGAAAGTACTGTATAAACTTTTACAAACATCTCATGCTTTCCATTTCATTTGGATTAAATTGAAATGCTTTTAAAGAATTCAAAACTGTAAAATTTGCGCCCACACTCATAAAGATTCCACAAATGTTTGACAAATGTTTGACAAACATTTGACAAATATTTGAAAAATGTTTGACAAACATTTGACAAATATTTGAAAAATGTTTGGCAAATGTTTGAAAAATGTTTGACAAATGTTTGAAAAATGTTTGTCAAATGTTTGTCAAATACTTGGGGAATGTTTGTTATCTGTGGACGCATCTTAACATGAACCGACAGAGTAAATAAAAATTTCCAAATTCTTACATTGAGTTTGGCAACTGAAAATATACCATGAAAAATTGCCGGAAATTTAAAACATACTGTGTTTGGAAACACAGTCACGGTACATTACCTTGTATGAAATTTTTTCGCCGTGTATAAAAGTACGTATATATCCCACGGTATATTTTCAGTAGCCAAACTCTACGCGGTTTACTTTTTTCTCTTGCATTTATGATTTAATTTAGAATCATTAAAAATAAAATGTCTTAAAAATTCTTCTATTCCCCATCAATGATCGATTTTAAAAATTCTGAGTTCGATTCCCGCCTAAGAAAAGTAAATAAAATCTAGCAGCTAAGCTAACTTGTGATAGGTTTTCTTATTGGTTGAAGAATTGGTTGGTCTACTAACGTAGAGGCTATGGGGCTTGATAGATCGCGGAGTTCTGGACGCGAGCCGTCCCGTACATGTAGATGGTACCGCCTACCCTAGCGTATCTTTTTTTAAAGAAAAAAAGAAGAAAATTCCTTCAAAGGAGTTACATGTACGCTGTTTTATCCCAGCATTTTGTAGGGAGTTTGTTTAAAAAGCAATTTCCAAAGATACCAAACAAACGGGAAATGGTACGTCTCTGGTTTTGAAATGTCATTAAACTCACTTTCCATGTGTCTACCTACCTACATACATACATATTTCTCCGACTAAAGTCAGATAAGCTATTGAAGGTCGTGGTATGTCATAGAATGTCATATATGTTTCTAAACCTGTAGAGAAATTAATATCCGGTACAAAAATTCTTTTATACATCGTGCACCGATGACAGCGTGAGCTTACTTCTTGTAACCTTAAACTAACATTTGCTCACGCATCCGGTATGCTTCTGATGAAAGGAAATCTGTATATTCACAGACGGATGCCGGGAATACTTTCATCTAACTGATCGGCGGCGCCTGGCTTTTCCGCGCTTTAACCTAAACAGATTTTAAGGTAGAGAGATTTCAACAAGGTATGTAGCTAACCAAAGAAAAATTTCGCTAGATTGATTGGCTTATGCGGGGTACACAGAAGAAGGAAGTACCCATCAATGAGAAAAATGAAATATGTGAATTTTAAAAAGAACTTTTCAACGGCAACATACACACGCACATAGTACATGTGTACTTACGTGTGTATGCATGTAATAGACATGAAATTGTAATTTTTCCATCCACAAATCCTCTGGAAATGACTATCCGTGTAAGGATCTTAACTCGACATCTACCTTTATTTAGGAAAAAGTGTCAACGGAGAAAGGTTTTTGTTTTTTTTTTTGAGAAAATAGAACGGCAAAAAACTGAAATGCATTTTTCTCCATTCATTTGTTTTTGCCACTAAACAACTCTAGCTTCTAGCTAGATCTACATACGGGTAAATGTATATGTATTTGTGTTGTACACATATAGAGTAAATTCTATCTGGTATTTTCTATTTATGCATAATTTTGTGCAACTTCAACGTCACTTCCATACTTCGGTACTACTGTTTTGGGTTTTTGTTAGCTTTCGTCAGCCTGATTACCCATCTTACCCCCCATAACAAATGGAGGGAAACGTATTTTTTTATTTCTCTGTTTTTGTTGTTGTTGTTATTTCTTTCATCAGGCGGAAGAAAATTCAAGTATTCAACACTTTCCAGCATATTCAGCTTGGTATTCATATCACGTTTCGTCGTGGGGGTATTTTTCTTCTCCCCAATTGTGTGTTAGCACAGGCAGAATATTAATTGAGTTTATCAGTGTGCAGGACTAATTGGAAATTTGCAGTTGCAAGCATAATTACCCAATGGAATCAGTCATTGCAATTCGCCCGGTGGCCAATTATTCAATGAAACTGGGTACAGGCTGCTGCATGAACTTCATTTGTTATTACGTTCCTGTGTCCGGCACGGAAACAATGTATGCAGACAAGTTCATTACATTAAAAAACAGCCGAAGGCCTATGTTCGATACGCTGCCGTACTGACTTGGTTTTACGCAACAAATATCAAAAACTCGTTATTTGGTTATAATTAGATATGGAGTAGCGGTAGTCGGTAGCAGCTATGTAGTTAGCTGGGTTGGATGCATTTAACCAGATCATGTCTGATATATATAAATAGTTAGTGGGTGACCTGTCGTGCGTAACAAGGGCAATAACCCTAAAAGTTTAAATTTTATTACATCTTTGCTATTATGTTCTATCACACTAAGGATGACCCATAATTTAAAGGTTTACAGTTTTATTGGCGGAGAGGTTAAACATTTATTAAGTAGGTTCTTAATACTGGTAATAATGTGTGGTTGATGCAGATTGTTTTGCGCAACTGTAAAAAGCTCATAAAAAGAATTTCTCGTTACAAATGTAAATATGACCATTTATGGACTAATTTCGATATTTCGAATTCGAAATTGAATTTACATAAATAAAACTTTGCTATTTAAACCAATAGAAAGATTTGAAGGTAATTTTGTAAAATGACTAGGAACATTTTTGGTGAATTTCTTACCATAGTCTGAATACCGAATTTCGACATTAAATTGAAGATTTTAAGGAAAATATTCGAATATACTGATTTTTGGGTAACAATTTTAAGGAAGTATGGTAGACTTAATGGCTGACTACAAATTCAATTTAAATTCAAAATTAACTTTATTAAATAACTTTAGTGTTCTCAGTCTACTTCAATAAAGTGAACTGCCCACGGAATCGAGGTCATCTTTGCGCAGACTGGCTAACCGCATTTGGTGAGCAATATTTGTTTGATTTTTTTTTTTTTTTTTTATGTATAATGATACAAAAACCCAAAAGAGCCATATAATGCAACTCACAGAGTATTTAGTATTCAGTACAAAAAGCAATGGGCATATGTACAGGTAGGTCCGGATAAGGAGCATATTTAATTCTCATATTCGCTAGTGTAATAATGTAAATCTGCCAAAGTGACATATTCGTGAAAGATATAAAGAGAAGGTGGCCTAAATGACTACTTTGCGGCACCCAAAAGTAAGCTATTACTTATTTCTTTTCTTTGGATAGTATAGATAGAAATTGAATTTGAGGTTTGCGAACATCAATATAGGAAGAAAATATATTCAGTAGCGTACTTCAAATAGTAAAAGTGAGTGCGGGAGGCTATTGAAGACCTTACTATAGTTGGTATAAATTTAATAACTTACATAGACAGGAGATTTAATACAGGTAGACATACCTTTTAATGGACTTAAAAATTAGCGCAATAAACGTGTTATTTTTCTTTAGATATCAGGGAACTTACCAAATATTAGTGAAAAAATAAAATAAATAAAAATGGTATACTGATGAGAAAGAGTTCCATTGTAATGGTTTAGAAAAATGGGGGTATCCCGCAGCGTTCTCCCGAACCCAAGGGTTTGTAGGGGCTTGGCGACTCGTTGTAAAGTACTTTGGGCAGCCACAATACAATTTCTGGATTTGCGCTAAGTACATCGAAAGCCAATTTGCAAACTAAAAAGTTGTATCTAGTAGGCCACGATTTTAATATAGAAAAATAGAAAATAAACAAATTTATTCTTATAACAGTCAAGGCAAGAGAATAGTTAAATTGGTCAACTATTAAATTGTTAAAAATTGAAGATATCAACAATACCTCACCTTTAATTCTTGCTTCTTTGTTTCCAAGATAGTTTCTTAGATCATTTCAGAATCCTAGGATCTACCACACGGGGCGTTGCTAACAAGCAAGGGACGAAACTCACATTCGTGGTTCGAACTAGAGGAACACCAGGGATCCGACATATGCTTGGCGACATATGCCTGGTATGTCAGACTAACACCTGCGCATAGTGAGCCACATTAGTGTCTTCACACGGTGACCACAGACCTCAAGAAATCCTTATAATCATTACTTGCCACGTCAACTCCGCCTGCCATCGGGATAGCTTGTAGTTACAAAAATATTCTCACTTAGTCTATTGAGATCCTAATCACGACTCCGTCGACAGCTTTATGGCTGTCATAGGGACAGAGCAAACTCTGGCACAAATACGCTTGAATCTTGAATCCTCCTTACATATATAGGTGTTGTGCATAACATAGATAGCCGGCATATTTGAGACCGTAAGTACCACATGGGATCAAGAAGCGACTCGACTGCGCTGCAGTCAAAAATTATCTACTTGCTACCGGTTATCTTCTACAGACAGATTACTATCTCAGGCAAGGTATCGTATCTCTTCTATTGAGGATCACTAAAGACTCTACATAGCCAGCTTAAGAAATAATTGGTAGATTAATCATATAATACCAAAGGTTCAAGGGAAGATATGAATACCTCACCAATTACAAAGAGCGCAGATAATAGTTGAAGGTTTCACAGATGTAATCACGTTCGATCGCTGAATGAAATAAGGGAATGTAGATAAGTAGATAAACTGTAGTTAAAGTTAATGTCTTGGTAGAACATACACTACGGTGGATCCTTTTTCAGTTTTCCACATGTCTTAGAAAATGTCAGAAATGTTATAATTTAATTAATTTTGTTGTTCTACGAAATATTCTCAGTTATGTTTTACACACTTTTGCAGACGTTTGAACCATCTTTGAAGGCATTGATCCTACCATTTTGCAATTACTTCAGAAACAAAATTTTCGTAATCCTCCACAGCCGCTTGTTCCAGATTATAACGTGGATGAGACATTAGTTCCATAATTGAAATTCGACAGTTTAAAATGCAGTGTGTGATGGTGCATTGTCGTGATGGAGATTTGCCTTTTTGATTATTTTTCATGCATTTGTTGAAAAATTTTCAACAATTAAATAGCGGTACAAAAATGTGGCAATCAGTGTCTTGTCTAAGCTTCGTCAATGATTCGTACACCCTTCAATTTAGTTGTTTTATCGTTGCCTGAGAAGATACACTACTATTCTAGGTCATTATAGTAGTAAAGTAAAGTAGTAAGTTCCTTATTTGTTAATTGTAAATTACGTTAATAAGCTTTGAAATCATAAAACCACGTTTTTCACTCAGACAACTATTTGTGATTGTAAAGTAATCTTTTATTCTAGCTTGATCCATCTTTAACTCCAAAAACGCTTTGGAAGAATATCAAGCATTTTGGTTTTGGAAAATTTGAGGCTTTTTGTGACATCAACCCTATTTGGTTGAAGCTTATAGTTGGGAATCTGGAAATGGAACGAACGGCTCCCAGTTGTTAAAGAATTTTGTAACAGATCAATCACTGTAATTTTCAGTCAGAGTTTCGCACTTGTCACAGTACGATATCATCACTCTTCGATCTTTCTGAGAACATCAGGTGTAATTTGCATAATCGTCTGGCATCTTTGCTAGTGCTTTTTGATTTCACTAAGGCTCTCGACAGTGTTAACTTTATTATTCTCTTAATTTTAGTAGTTCTGCAGTAAAGCTTATTTACACTTGCCTAAGTGGCAGATATCAAAAAGTTATGATCAATTCGTTGCATTTCACCTATAAAAAGATCTCCACAGGTGTCCCTCAAGGTTCAATTCTGGGCCCACTCCTTTTTCTATTGTACATAAATGACCTGGCTAATTTGTCGTGGAATGCAAGCATTTAAATGTATCTATCTATCCACTTTTGTAAATAATATTGTTCATGCTATCTCCAGTATGAATGATGATCTCGCAAGAGTCTTGAGTTGGTCAAATGTTAATAAACTTAAACTTAATGTTAATAAATTGAAAGCTATCATATTTTATGTTAATCTTGTCAACATAAATGGATTGAGTCCTTTATTTCTAGGTAACGAAATTATTCCCTACTCTGAGTCGGTTAATAATTTAGGTGAGATTTTTAGTTGGACTCTACATATCTTGGGATACACACATAGTGGTGGGAATAATTTATGGTATTCTTAGGAAATTGTGAGCGTACGCGTATTTTATTTCTCTAGATACCCGCCGATGATTAGTTCTAATCTTCATCCTGCCTTTAATTTTATAATAATATGGTATTGTTTAGATAGTGTTAGTCGTAAAAAGCTGAATGTTGCATATAATGCATGTGCACGGTTCATCTTTAATATAAATCACTTTAGTCATATCTCGGAGTTTTCTTGGGTTATAATGTAATATCTCCGTAACTGTTAATTATTTTATTTATTTATTACCGGGTAAACTTTATACTTGTTAAAGAAGATATTTTTATTTGATTCTCCGGCACAAAAGCACAAAAGCGAGAAATATATTTTAAATCTTGTTTTTTTTTCACTTTGGCAGAACATAGGAGAATTGCCCCATATAATTCACACTCCAAATTTATTCTGAGTTTATATGAGATGAAATCAATTTGATCTGTTTCAAGCATCTGCGGTAGGTAGAAACCAAACCATACTGAAGAGTATAAGATTTCTTCCGATACGAAACCCTAATTTTTTCTTGATCATTTTATCTTTTATCAGCGCACTGCGGGCTTACACAGGTTCGATTCGTTTCGAATTAATCTGATATTGTAAATTTGTTTTAGTAAAAAACATTTTTTCTATTTTTCTCAGCTTTTTTAATATTTTTATTTTTTTCATTTTTTCCATTTTTCTATTTTTCATTTATTTTTCGAGACACTCATTTAGGATCTGTTGATAAGTCAAAACCAAGACTTGAAACTTGACATCCAAAACCAAATGGGTTTTATGATGGAATAACAAATATGTTTTTTTCGCTTTTGCTGTTGTACTGGAGAATCAAAAAAAAAAAAAAAGTTGCCTTGAACAAGACTTTTTTTTAATGAAATACCTTTATTCGATTACGACAAAGACAATCATTTTTTTTATCTATCAAAGTTTGCTAAAATGTAAAAGAAATAAAAAATAATCATCATAAAATAAAGAAAATAACAATTCCAAAAGCGACACGTTACAGGAAATAGTCCTACCGCAAAACTTATAAGTAGTAATCTTGATATAAAACTAATTACCTGAAAGCGTAATTAATTTTACCCGTCAGTCAGTATAATTTACAAAAGATAATAGTCCGAAAACAATATGCAAAATAACCAACAAATTGTCGCAATAAATATTCAGTCACGATATAGGGCATGATGGAAATCAGAGATAAATATATTCCAAATGACCAAAAAAATGACAAAAATAAATTTAATAAAAAACAGTCAAGAATGAGAAAAACATCATATGAGAGCTCTGAGCTCTTCTTCTTGTTTCCATTGTAGGACTGACTGTGGTATATTATGCTATTTAACGAATAAATTAACTCTTAATGCTTTTGAGATACTCCATTGTGCTCCTCCCGTCCACGAATTATACCCAACTTTCTCGTTAGAAAGTTCGAAGGTCTTATTAAAATTCGCCTTCTCTACGTGTTCTAATAAATATAAGAAATCAAAGTTACAAACAAGAATGTAAATATACAAAAATTGTTGACATCAACTCAAAAGCCGTTTCTATTATTGTTTCGTAAATGCAAATAAAAATTACAAATCCAATCATTAATCATAACCTAACTCCTCCTATCCCCCTTTATTTCTCTCACTCTTCAGGGGTAAACTGTTCGGTCATCCATTTCGTAAACTCTTTCCTGACATTTAAATTCTATTCCCAATGGAGCATTTCCTAAAAGCAGTAACATTTATTATTCCTGAACAGTACCAACTCTACATGTATATGAGAGTATAGGTATGCATACCGAGAAGAGGACTAACAACCGGTCTCTTGTGACTCCATTATTCACGTTTTATTTACGACTTCAATTCAGAAAATGATAGGCTCGTCATTTGTGGCAACCATCAACTTTAGTCCAAAATACTTCCATTAAGCAAATAAATTCTGTGCAAGCAGCTGTGCAGTAAGGTAGTTGGGGAAGAGGTAGAGGTAGAGGTAGATACTACATATAATCGGCTATCGGTGGAAAGGAAATTCTATACCAGAACGTGAACGTCAAAATAAATAAATATTTGAGGACCAGAGTTTTAGGAGAAATTCTTTAAAAAACGATAAATTTCACCGAGATGTTCAAAACACCTGAGACCGTTTCATAAAATACTCAATTAAACGATCTTTGAAGCAGAGCTGATAAAAATGAACTCAGGATGTTGGACCAAAAACGGTGTCGTGTTTAATAATTATTATTTCAAGTTTCTTCCTATATTGTACCTAAACTGTTTTGTAATGCACATGGGGCTCCAAATGTGGTAGGGAATTCCCTGAAATTTGTACAAATTCTAATGAAATATGAAAGTGATGCTCTCGTGGAGGAAGAATATTTCGCCGAAATTTCTAAAAGAAGCTGACTTGTTTGTACTCTACGTCGTATAGCATTAAAAGTGAAATATTGCAAATAAGTAGTTGGCATTACGTAGAAGTGTAGTAAGTTGTGAGTCTAATTGATATTATATAGTGTAAAATCGTCTGTTTGGTTACTTATGTAGCGAATTTATGAAAATCAATTTTTTATCTTTTATTTCGCGACTGAGGTATACAAGGTGTTTCCCCTTAGGAAGTCAATAGAGCTGAAGGTGATAGTACTGATGTAGGCTCACAAAAGGTTGTATGGCAGGGGGGGGGGGGCAATATCAACCATTTAGGAGTTACAGAGTGATTAAGAAGAAAAAACACTCTATATCTTAAAAAGTACAGGGCGTACGTATAGTAGGGGCAGTTTGACACAAAAATTGAAAAAGAATATTCTTCAATCAAGTATAGTTTTTAAAAAATATGTACAAGTTTCTAAGGCGTTATTCAGTGTTAGCACCAACACCAAGTTTCCTTACAACAAACAAACTATTTTATTGATTGCCGTTGTTTTTTAGATCGAATACAAAATACATATGATTTTTTTTTTAAATCTACTAGCATTATGATTTCTACTGGAGTGAGAAAACTTTCACAGAAAGAAGAAAACTTCTTTTAACGAAAATAAAACCATAGATCTAATAGAAACACGAGAAAAATTCTTCGTATTAAAAGAAAATTATCGCTTGTACAACGAATCTGAGTTGCTACAACAAAGAACATTTTACATGAAGTCAACATACATAATATTATTTATCTATTAAAAATTATCCAATTTGGAACATTTAAAATAAATCTTTTTCTAGAATAACGAAAAATAGACTACATTTAACCAATTCCATTCTTAGGATGATATATAGTTCTCATTTTTTGTATGCAAATTTACTGCTATTATCATAATCGTAGATAATTTAGAAAATATATTTACTACTATTAATCTAATTTGTCTATATTCAGTTTGAATAAGACGAAGCAATTTGTTTTCTTACATCCAGGAAATGTATCCTAAGCTCAAAATCGCACCTAACTTTCCTTGATACACATGGATAGATCTTATCTTCAGTGAAAATGTCTCTCAGTGCATTATGGTTTAATTTGAACTCGTCACCATCCATCGCTACCTTCTAAATTAATATCGTCATAATCATAACAGAAATCGCCAAAAATCAATTAAGTAAGCTTTAGTTTACTATTTTTTTCTACAAATCGGATCAATACCTTTTCAGCTGTAATTTTTTTTTAACAATGGCATTCTCTGTGTTGAGCAGTAAAATGCGTGACATGCGAGAGAATAGCTACGTTTTTATCCGCCTCATAGCAGGAAAGCTTCTCCGACAGCGGAGTTCATAAGGAGTAATATTGCCGCTTTAGAAAGTTTATACCCTTCTTTAATATTTTTTCTCAAATTTTCAGCAATTTTAATTTAAGCATGTTTTACATGACCATCGCTTCAGCTTCCAAGGCTGTATCAATTTTTAAGATTTTTTTATAATTACTGATGAATTTAAGAAATTTGTCGTCATATTTACAAGAAAATTAAGGAATTTTCAAGATATTACCTGTACCTCTGCTAATTTTTTCCAGTTGTTAAAGCTGCTGTGAGCTTACGTTTTCCAATTATAGCAAGGACTGGGTGTGCTTTTAAGCAAGAAGTTCACCAGCCTCAATTATAGACCTCTTTCTTGACAATTTGACTTTCTAAACTCAGAACTTAAGTTTTTCTTATTCCGTTTTTTATTTTTGACTTATTGTTTAGTTACTTCTTAATTTTCCTTTATGTTCTTTATTAGGGGAATAAGAGACGTTACTGTGGATCGGGGATCTCTTGGTTGGTTTTTGATTTAGTTTTAAAAATTACTGCCTAAGTTACAGCGACGCTCCGGCTTTTTACTTAGGATCATCGATCGATTTGCTTCAATAATTGGTGATCCAGCCTAAATCTTTCCTAAAGGGGCGAATATTTATAAATTAACGTAAGTGTATAATTTTGAGTACGTCTTCCGATTTGTATATTAATTGAATATTGGAAATAGTCTATTTCGCTTATACAAGCGAAATGGAACATTTTCTCCTACGCATAAGAAAATTGAACGCAAGCTATTGGCTAGCATGTCTAAGGATCGTGTACTGCCAGTATGTGGGTCAAGCATCATACATATTGCGCACAGTATTTTCTATATGTCAGCAAAGCGAGCGAAAATAGGAAAGAACGAAGAACAATTTACACAGCCCAATTTGTAGTTCAAACATTAGGCACATTGCGCATATTTCTTCAAGAAAATGCGGCCCAATTGCGCCTCCGCATTCTGTTGGAAACGAAGGCTTTAGAATGGAAAAATGTTGAGTTGACAATAATTCTGATGGATTTATTATCAGTTGGTCGAAATGGAGAAAGTCAAATCATTGTTAAGGTGAGTTTACACTTATATACAAGTATCTGGATTTGTATCGGCACTTGTATAGCCACGTTTTCGACTTGTATATATGTATGTATTGAGAAATTTATTGTCTTCTGTTTACATTAGAGGGCACTTGTCGATATACTATAATTACCAGTCTGCAAGAGCTGTAAATGTTTGAATGCATCCCATGATGAGGTATATATTTCATCAGTTCCGCAACCGGATTTTTGCTAACATTAATTTTTCGAAGTTCTCTGTTAAATTGACTTTTTATATTATGCCACCTATCCTCAATTTATTTTTTTATACACTTTAACTCCTGAGCGATTTCTCCTAGCTTATCATGTTTTTTTTCAATAAAGTCTTTAAATGGTTTTGACCTGACATCCCAAATATTACATTTTCTTATTTTTCTAGTAGGTAAGGTCTTTTCTTTTGACCACGATGACATGATTTTTAATTTAATTCAAACGCCCGCTCTACAGAACTAAACACATGATGAACTGCACTTCAGAACTAAACGCAAAAGTATAGTGAAAAGCAAAATGAACATATACAAAATGTATGAGCATTTACTATATATAATTTGCCACATAAAAATCCCGATACAAGTGACTAAGTGTAAACTAAGCTTTAGATGCATATTGGGAATTTGTCTTGAAATGAAAATGTTTTATAATTTGAGTATTCTTAAAAGAATTAAAGACTAGGGAAATGTGAGAGATACTCGTATGAAAATAGGCATACATATCTGTACAATGCATGTATACCCACAGCATAGGTGCGTTTCATTTTTGATGGCTCCTTAATAGATGTATGTTTGCGGTTTATTATGAGTAATGAAAGCCGCTGATTGAGTGCCGCTTCATTACAAAATCACTTTTCATAAATTTGGAAACAACTACAGATGTAGGCACAGCTCACTGTTATACAATTTGGTTATACTTTCAATGTTATGTCCTTATGCTTGCTTGGTTGAAACTGAAATATAATTGATCGATTAATTGAAATTTAATAATTTTGGATCGTAATTTTCTGGGGTTGGGGGGGGGGGGGCACCAGTGCAGTTTCGGGTTCACTGGGGTGGGCCGTGCCCACCCGTGCCCTTACCTAGCTACGCGCATGAGCACAATTAAGAATTGGCTTAAAAAAACTCTTGACATACCGATTGTAAACAAAAGACCTGGACGACCAAGAATCAAGCTTGCGCAGCAAAAGACGGAAGACGCAAAGTGTCCGTGAATGTTTGGATACTGAAAGATTAACACATCCCACTAAAATTAAACTTCGAGCTTCCAGAAATATTGAAGCGGCAAAATATAGGAAGGCCTATTCGTACAGTGTATAAAAAGAAAATAACCGCATGTATATATTGAAAGCTCTTTCGTTTTTGTTTATTACAGAGAGCAATAAAAGACGATCACCTTATTCCTGAAGCATTTACAGTGACCGATAATCATCATATAGTCATACGATTCTAGTTTATATTTGGAAGAAGTAGTTGAGACCCTAAGTGAAGACGATTGCAATTCTTTAGAGCTACTATCAAAGTCGGGAAGTGATGGATCGCAGCAGGTTTATTACAAACAAATATTTGTTAACAGTGCAGCTTCAGATGGTAATGTATTTCAAAGCTCTTTAGTACCGTTGCGACTGATCTGTGGCTCGGAAAATTAAAACATTATTTGTCGCCCAATTAGAATGGTATTTAATTTAATTTATTCGCTTAAAATATCTTTATATATTAAGACAGGGTCTCTTAGGAGTACATGCTTAAAATACTAATAGTTCACTGATTTAAATTAAGGAAACTAAGATTGCATTATAATATTGAAACAAAATAATAAACATTTATATATTATTAATTATAACAAAAAACAAAAAGGAATAAAAAGATGGATTAAGTACCAAAAAGAGAGAAAAGAAATAATAAAAGAGCGCAAAAAAAAGACTATAAGGGAAGATATCTGGTTATGCATTTCGTTCACAAACATCATTGTTCAGGGACTTAAATGATTAAATAATTTAGTAGCAAATTGTTTGACAGACCTAATACGACGGAGACCACTAGGCAAGGAATTCCATAACTGAATAGCATGAATGTCGAAGAAGTACTGACTAAAAGCAAGTGTGTGAGCAGGCGTAACCAAAGCAGACGTTCGTAAGGATATGCAGAAACGTAACTTTTCAAACAAATATTCAGGCTTTTGTGTATAAATCAGTTTGTGCAGAAAAATTAAGATATTATAATTAATATATATGTAGGCAAGGAGCAGCCAACCAATGTATGAGCATAGGCCGATATGTGATCATATCTTCTTAATCTAAAAATATATCTTATCATGGAGTTGAAGGCTACATTTAGTTTGTTAAGCGTAGTAGAATCAAGACGACAGTACACTGCAGCTCCATATAAGATAAGTGGAATTAAAAGAGCCCTTACAAGCCAGAATCGAGCATCAGTGGGAGTATATGCACTTGATTACTAAAGATTACGCAGTCCTGTATATTTCCTCGAAATAAATACGTCAATCTGAGAGCCCCAGGTGAGTGTTTCATTAGAAATTATCCCTAGATTACATACAGTTTTCACATAAGGAATCGTAGCTGCGTTTATGGTTACTGGAGGATAATAAGATGTATCAAGCTCGAACCTATATATAACGATAGTCTACGATTTAGCTGGATTTAATCTAAGACCATTAGATGCTGCCCATAGACTGATTTGAAGCAGATCATCATTAATACGTTCAACTGCATCTTCAATTAAACCAAGGCGTTCCGAAATATACACCTGAACATCATCTGCATAAAGATGAATCTGGCAATTTGAAACTACTGAGAAGATATCGTTAATAAATATCGAAAACAGAAGAGGACCCAATGCGGAGCCCTGAGGAACACCACTGTGAACGCCAAGAAAATCCGACATTTTACCATTACATGAAACATGCTGAGTACGATTGCTAATATAGCTTTTAATGAGATTTACAGCTGAGGAACTACAATTAAAATACCAGCTCAGTTTTTGGAGTAAAAGTCGATGATTGAGTGTATCAAATGCCTTACTAAAATCAAGTAAAGTAAGTATGGTCAATTTATCTTGATCAATGCAGCTACGAATGTCCTCGGATATTTTCAGTAAAGCTGTTGTACAACTATGACGCTTTCTAAAACCAGATTGCAAGGGCGAAAGGAGGCGATGAGCTGACAAAAATGAGCTAATCTGCTCGGCTATGACTTTCCCCAGCACTTTTGATAAGCACATAGTGTACTAATAGGGGCGTTCCTGACACACATTTTTTTAGATGGGTATAATTTCTGCTCTTTTCCAGTTGGTCGGAAAATAGGAACTCATTAGACTCGAATTACAAATAGAAGTGATCACTGACAAAATAAATGGCAGTAAAATTTTAATAAATTTAATGAGTGAATTATCAACACAAGCGGAAGTAGTCAGAATCGATCGAACATGCTTCTCAATCTCGTAAGAATATACTCGAAAAAATTAAAAAGGGGGAAGTTAAACGCCCTTTCGTCTTGAGTAATGTCGATTATAGGTGAAATACATATAATTGGAATATGAATTTGACAAAAAGAGTCGATTTAGATTATTGGGATCAGTCTTCCAGCAGCTATTCTTTGATTTTCCCACTTCAATCTGCCTTAAGTTAGACCATAATTTTTTTGCAGGCTGCGAACAATCAAATTTGGATCTAAAATATCTCCGGTTAGCAGAGCGAAAAGAAGAGGTAGTTAAATTGCGAAGTTTGGTATACTGGACCCAACACATCTTGATCTGGAATCGTTTCCATCATTTATAGGCAATATCACGTTGTTTTATTAAATTCATTATTTAACTATCAAACCACGGACAGCTTTCATTTCTAATTTTTTCCCATTCAACGGCACATACTTATCAAAGAGATAAGTGAGATAGTTTTCAATATACTCAACTTGCAGATTAACATCACTTATGGAATAAACAATCTCCCAAGAGAGCGACTAGACTCAAAAGGATTTATATTATTAAATCACCTCCCATAATAAGATGTTCATATTGAGCACTTAAGTCAATTAAAAGATCCTGTAGAGCCTGAATATCGGTCACATTCGGCGGTTTATAGACGACACCAATTATAAATTTATTGTTATTACTCACGAGCTCCAAAAACAAATACTGTAGATCTTCTCCTTCTGATTGACACACAAATTTAGCATCCAAATAATTTTTAATATATAACTGCATCTTCACCTCCACGATGACAACCACGGTCACACCTAAACAGCCTAAACCCGGACATATTCACCAATTCATTTCTAATATGAGGTTTTAACCATGTTTCGGACACCATTATGATGTTAATAGACGTGCCTTGGAAAATATGTCTGAATTCGTCAATTTTACGTAACAAATTACGAATGTTAATACGACATATTTTAAGTCCAATTTATTTTTGCAGATGATATATATTTATATTTTTGTCGCACTTCCTCCATCCCAAGCCCTAGGTCCATCACCCATGACCAACTCTAAAGAACACCAGCTTACATGAATATTGAACAGAAGCCATACCCAGATATTACAAAAAAATGCATGAGGCCCGAAATGAAAATAGAATAATTTGATTGTGAGATTATAAAAAATTTAAAAATAAAATAAAAAAATAAAGGATTTAAAAAAAAATGAATTAAAAAAATAAAATAAACTAAAGAAAATTCATTATTAAATAATAAAATGACGGCTATCATAACTAGTTATGCGCTTACGAAAGGAATCTACGAAACTACCAAACGAATCAACTATATCGAGACAAAAATTGCTTCTCTAAATAAAACAAAACTTGAAAAACTTCGATCTTTAGACGTGAAACATACTTTAACGATGACAATATGGTTGATGGTAAAACATGTAATGCTGCAACCGAAACATGAAATTCTTTATTTGTGGTGCCATTTGTAGCGATTAAAAATTATTTTACAATAAACCATATTACTTAAGTAAATATTGTTTTTTAATCACAGTTGCGCATAAAATATTATTTAAAATTCATAAATTATCAATTAATCTTGCTTGCAGGCCATTAAGATCAAAAAATAATTTTGGCGCGTGAACATACTAATCAATGGCGATTATGCTGGCAGTTGGCGTAAGGCCAAAGTGTGGTTTTTTGGTGTAATCCTGATTTGGGAAGGGGTGTCTTTGAGATCGCTTCAAGACAAATGAGCCCATCCGCCTTTCCGCTTACATTTCTCTGACCTGGTAGCTATAGTTCGAGTACCTCATTACGCCGAGAAACCGAATAAAATCAGATTTTACACTCCCTTACCAGTTTAGAAGTTGTGAAGAGCTTCGAATAAGCCTTGCCAGTGACCTTGCTATCCGAATATATTAGCTGTGTTCTTTTACTTCCACAGAACAGAGCAGAACCAAAGATACACAAAAGAAAGCCTCATACACTTGCATAGAAAAATTTAAATGAAGCGAACAGTACAAATAGTTCGCTTCAATCGACAGAACAATTTGTTCTCTCCAATATATGGGAGTTCTAAAACAAGGTGCCCAAAAGAACATAGCCATTGTGTAAATCTCTTTACTCTCAGTAGCTGAGTTGAAACAATACCTTCCCCCTTCCAGAATAGCCTTGATTTCAGCCTGAAAAACTTAGGCATGGTTTTTGAGGTGTATGTCTATTTTAATATGGGGATCCTAACCGAAAGCACCTACACCGGTATTTTCATCCGATTTGGAAATCTTTGTGTAAAAAACAGGATGTGTCAATAGTTTAAACACAGGGTGTGATTCTCATTCTACCCTACATGGAATTTTCGCTTTGAATTTGGCTTTTAGTATGATTTCGAGGAGGTGATCCTTGACACTGTTGATGTCAGATACGACTAAACCTTTTTACTTATAAGTGGAAGTAGAATGGTGTGTGTGTGATTTTTACTCATGCCAATGATAAGGTGCATGTAATAAATCTACACGCACAATAGGTAAAATAATATTTTATATTTTCGAAGATTATACTATCGATTACAAAAAAAATTAGATTTACTTTATCAGAGCCTAATAATATTTTACTACTTTTAAAGAAACATTTTTCATACCTATGTAATATTTTTTACTGTATATGTGTAGAGTTCAGAGACAGAACTGCAAAAGATAGCCACATCTTCCGGAAAAACCAACATCTCGTTAGTCATTTCAGTTTTTCGATTTTAGTTAGTTAGTTTAGTTAATCTCCTAATACTATGTAGTCTCCCCTACATATTTGCAATAAATTTAAATTGACTAAATGAAATTTTCTTCCCTATAAAAAAATGTGACAAATTTCCTCGTCAAGAAAAATTTTCAGTTTCTGAGTTATTTCTCCACAAACGAGTCACAAACACAACAGTGTGACACTAATTCCTTCAAAGTAATGCAAGTGTAATACTAAATAAAACATAAAAATTAATGAAAATCCATAAAATCCTTAAAACACTTTTACTGTTCCCATTAAGGAAACCTGGATTATTTTGACAATTTCCTTCGTTGTTGTTTTTTTCCATCTGATTTTTGTTAAGATCAGATATTTCCTGCCTTTTTTCCTGGATATACCGCAATCTCCATTCCATTGGTAGGGAGGCAATATTATCTACCACCGTCCGCTCAATCACAATTATCATTTTCCTCCTCCATAAATCGCTTCAATTAAAAAAAAAAAACAAAATTACATTGTCACTCTAACTTAACAAGAAAGTGTCCATGATGAGAGTGGTTATATCCCATGAGGTGGATAGGGAAATGAAAATTGGACAGGAGTAAAACACAAACCTTAAAGTAATAATTAAATTGTTCCAGGCGGACGCAATGGACTCATAAAGTGAGTTCTTCCTTGTTTCTGATTTGGCGGTGTCTTCCTGGTGCCTTAAATATTTTTTGGAAATTTCTCATTGTTACACAACGTACACACGTTGATTATGGAACAAAAAGAAAATGATAAAATAAAATCTACTGGGGTTGAAAACATAAAAAAAAATATATCTTTCATTCTGAGCTCTTGTTCTTGTGATGAAGCGTAACAACAAATTTTTGTCACCATGTCTAAAAAAAAAAAAACCGATTTGAAGAAGTCGGGGGCGGCGAACGAGAATAATAAAAATGTAAAAGATCAGATAAAAAAGTTTCTGCGAAATGCACAGTCAACTAACTCTTGCCTCAGATGTCTAGGATAAATAAACTGCTGCTACGTTGACAGAATTTAATGATGTAATACATTTCACCAGGAGACAGCTATGGAGTAGCTGACAGAGCCACGGGCCAAAAATATATTACTTTGCTTTTTATATACTTATATATATATATATATATATGTCTATTTGTCTGCCTGTATATTTCCTAGTCCTAGCATTGTATCCATCTCCCCAACCTGGCGCTAGATCTGACTCTCGTACATTCACTTGGCTCCCTGATTATGTCTGTTTGTTAAGTAGCTAAATAAGCTTAAGGGTTGATTTACTAAATCTTCAGCTCGTAAAAATGTAAGTAGCTCTGGTCCTAATTATGACCTCCTTCTCATCCAATGTCAAGTATAATGTGGCCCATAACCAGCCCAGCAGGTTTTAGATGAATAAAACTCGTTCGCTCGTTCAGCTTAGAATGGAATTATTCTTGGAAGAGCAAAATTATTATCGAGGCTTGATTTCGTTGAAAATTACGTACAGGATAAAGGAGCCGTGCAAAGTCCTTTTGTGCAATGTTCATTATGTTGAAGATCCCACATGATGATGATACCATTTGGCATAGCAGTATAGGTATATGTATGCAGGAGTAGGAGGGAGGTCAAGCAGTTTCTAACTCAACTCATCGTAAATATATACACTTTTTGAAGCACATTAAGTGAAATTAATTTCTGTAGATGTATAGGTGTGTGTGTATGTACATATTTAGTTAGTAGATGTGCGGTAGAGAGTCCTTAATGAAATTAATTTACCACAGAAAGGAAGGGAAAATACAGATATTAATTTAAAAGGGTAAAACGAACGCATCACTTATTTACAGTTTCTAAATTGTTATTTTTACCGTTTCTTAGTATTTCATTTATTTATAAAATTATAGAAAATTGAAAAACTTATGTTACATTTGCAACAAAGTTATGATTGCATGAATTCCTAGATGATGACGCACTACAACGTGTTGGGAAATGAAAGAGGTAGAGGATTCTTGCTTGCTTCTGGTTATGCTTCAGGCATACTCATTTTTAATTTAATTGTGTGTGTGTGTATAGATGATAATGAATGTATGAAATTAATATTTACGATAACACCTCATCCTATGAGACCCAATGAAATTACTCCAAGATTCATAAAGGTAATATTTCCTAAAAAGTTATTTTACACATCATTAATAAGGAGGGGTTTACCAGAAATAAACGGATCACCAATCTTTGCTTTCCTGTAAATAGGTACACAGATAGTCAAATCATTTTGGCAGTTTTGTAGATATAAACGGATGAGCTTTCAATAGAGGTATCATTCAATCATTCAGTATAGACAGTGGGGCTTGTTGTCAAGTTAAACTAGTGCAGTTTTTCCTACACCTCAAATCTATGTGGAACTCCAAGAGCACAAATCATCAATCAAGACAATAGAAGCTGGTGTCCCCCAAGGCTCTATTTTAGGTCCAATCTTCTTTAATCTTTATACTTCAAACTAATCTCCAAACGAGAATGGAACCACACTCGTATACTCCTTCGCGGATGCACAATCCTGCTGCCAAAGTTTGGGTAAAAATATAGTCAATCTGTATGTTAAAAAAATTAGAGTGCTTCCACAAAAAGTGGGGGATAAAAATAAATGTCAAAAACTCTTAATTGATCTGTATTCGGAAGCCTTGCACTGGGCGAAACTGGGCGAAATCTAAGACCATTGAGGTCAGCTAAAACAGGGGAAAAAGAAAGTCCATACAAAGTGTGTTTAAAATTCCACGCATTTCTAAGATTCAATGATCACGTTAGGGCGACCATTAGCAAAGCCTATTTTGCATACAGCCTATTCAATTAAATAATAAACTTCAGGGACGGCCTCTCAACTCAGACCAAACTTCTGTTATACAAAAAATTCATAAGACCGATCATCACTTACTGCTTCCTTATCTAACACAAAATTTCCTTCACCTATTGGGACAGGCTCAGCAAGTTTCATGGGATGATTCTTAGAGATTGCACGGGACTCCATAGATGACGCAATGGAAAATACTTTCCAAATAGAGCAGTTTACGAAGCAGCCAACATCACTCCAATCCTAGAGTATCTATTCGGACAGAGACGACAACAGAACGGATGTTGTTAAGTTACCAAAGAACACCTGTCAACCAGAGGACAATAGAGGACATATAACCGAATTGAGGGTTAAGGAAGAGCCCCAAGGAAAATACAGAACATCAGTGGCAGTATGACTCCTAGTCAAGAAGAAAGAATATAAACAAAAGTGTTCAGTTATGTGGAAAACCATGGTCTGTTTTAAAGAGATGTAACGAAATAATTTAATGTCCCCAAAACGATAGTGTAAAAAATACTTGTTCAGTGATGATAGAAAGCCTGAATTAGAAGAAAACTTGAAATTGTTGGAATTATACAAAAAGTCGCAGGAATTTTATGAGAAGAATTGAATCAACATAGCACCGAAGGATGCCAACCCTCAAAAATGTTCAGACCTGAGAAAAATTGATAATATTCGGCACACGTTAAAAAAAAATCGACATAAAAAAAGGACTCCAGTTCTAAATATTAGAAATGAAATTAGTTTTGCAACTATCAGAAATGTAAATGTACAAAACTTAAAGCAAAAATTTCGAATTTTTTATAAAAACAAATCAAATTACAAATTTTCTTTGTAAATGATCTTACGCAGTCCTTTCATGTCTCACAATTTCTTTTTCCCCCAGTTCTAGGAAAATTGAAAATGTACATCCTACCATCACAAACGTATTGTTCTAATTTCTTTCCTCTATTAGCATAACTCTGTTTCTTATCGAAAGTTCTGCAAAAACTGATGTATTAGCAGGTTCAGATTTACATGGAGGAAATCGAGTGCTATTAACCTGACCTGGTAGTCAAGAATTCGCCCCGATCGTATTAAGTTGCGAGAGTGCCTTACTGAAGGATATAACTAATACTAGCCAGTAATGAATTTCCATTGACAACGCTAATCATCAAAAATTATTCTCGAAACTAAGAATTTATTTTGCATTTGGCAGAATGTTTATTGAGCGTAAGCAAAAAGTTAAGATATACTTAATGCACCGTCTGAGGTTGTTCTATGAAAGGAGTTCCATAGGGCTCTATGATCGAACCTCTGCTTTTCGCTATTTACATAAACAACCCGTACTTCAAGTCATACACTAAGTTTAATATCGTTTGTATGCAGATGATCTTCAAATATGTATAAAAACTAAAATTGGGCTAATGTAAGTATCAAATGAATCAACTTCGATCTAAGAATCATTTCCGATTGCTATTAGAATGGTGAGATCTAGTTTAATTTAGTCAAAATCATAAGGAATAATCTAGGCTTTGGTACTTTTCCGCTGCTATGTATTAGTCTTCATTTACCATATATTGACAAGATAACGGACCTAGAAATAAAAATGATCTAAAATCTTAAGTGGTGTGACCTGATTAGTACCCAACTATTTTTATAAATTTATGATGGATTAAGGTTGCTATGGTTATCGGCTGATGAGTTGTCTAAGAACATCAGAGTGAAGGTTGTAAAAGCTGTAATTCTTTAGAATTTCACTATTGCACTGATGGTGAATTATTTCCATATGAACTGAACCGTCACTCATTCAGTTCTTAATCCTATAGAAAGAAACACAATGCTAACTTTTTCAACATGGCCGACCTCACGAACTGTGACAGTTCTGTAGAATATATGAGATCAGATTATCTATGTAGAATGGAAAAGTTGATGAGTTCGGCCAAGTTGAGGTTGAACTGGAGTAGGTGCACTTTCTACTCTGTTGGAACTTTGGCAGCTTTGAGAGGTAACTTCTTGTTATTATTTGGTCCATGCATCCCTGACGGAAATATTTTTACGTTTAAAAATTATTTCTCCAGTAAGAAATTATTACAAAATAAGTGGAACTCTCACGCTAACAGCTCAATTAACTGCAATCAATAAGAACATGTCAAAAGTAGTAGTTAATATGAGTTGCAAAGGTTGGCAGAGTTCGCAAGGTTACGATTTTTGAATATATACTGAGGTCGAGGTTGGAAAAGCTACCACTGTGTTTTTTACTCCATCAAAATTTTTGTGGTTATGGATCGGAACGAAATCGAAATAATTTGTAATCAAAGTGTGGATTTAGGGACGTTTTGTCTTCAAGTCTACTTTCTTTCATTCTTGTTAGCTTATCCCCGTTTTGGACAGGGATAAGTTCAGTGTTGATCTGATAGCTTGTGGTTCAGTTTAGTGGCACTGCAGTTTTATTAAAAAGAATTCACCATTATTCTTTTCTAATTTAGAGTAGTCTAGATGGGGTGTTTGCTAGAAAATGGCCTTCAATATACATTTTACATTTTATTTGTCAAGTCAGGTATTGTAGATTAGCTCCTTTACGGTGCTCACTAGATATTTTTAAGTAGTGCATAGCTCCGATATTACTTTATTTTTTAATTCATTCACAGCAGCTAGATTACTTAATTGATCAGATGCAATTTTTACAATCTAACAGGTGCAGGCATCTATTAATTGTAAAGATTGTTAACGAATCACTACACTTGTATGTGGTCCAGCTTTATTCCTGATGGAAACAACACCTTTGCAGTTCACCAGTTTTGGATACATCCGTTTCATGGTATTGTTCAAGATATCTAGTCGATATTAAAAATTAAATTGACAAATTTAGAGAGGTTTTTGTTAGTTCCGATATATAAGTGATTTTCGTCACGGAGACCGGTTTACAGAAGGACATTGCGGCCACCTTAGTAAATATTCCTGGTTATGTATTGCATAGAAATGACAGAACTGATCGAACTGGTGGTGGGGTAGCTATTTATATACGTGACTTCTTAAAATCGTCAGTAATTATGTGAACCTTTGCTATTTTTTTAATTTATATGTGTAGAATTGAAACCGTGTAATGATGAATGTCTCTTACCTTGTGCTTACTGTCCACTAAACAGTGTCTGTATTGATGATTCTTCTGAATTCATGAATGCTACTTCTCTACAAATCATCGATATAACAGGATTGTGATAGATGGGGACTTTAGTGTTAATCCCTTACGACATTCTGATTTGACTGATGGGTTTTACACATGTTTTAATCTATGGATCTTAAAACAGTATATACTTTCTCTATACTTACTACAATACAACATAACCCTCGCAATTAGATTTACTTTTAGTAACTGATTTAAGCTCAGTACTTTTCGACAACCAGTTAAGTATACCGAGTTATTTTGACCACGATATCTTGTTTCTAATTTAATATGTCTCCATCACCGTAACGTCCCCGATCTTCTACGTGATGGTTCATCCTAGCCATGGGAAGCAATGTATTATATTATAAAAATGCCGCCGAATAGGTTGATATCGTAAATATCAACTAAACTTTTACACTTAATAGGCATGTCCCTTTGCAGTTGAGTAAAATTTTCCCAAAATGTCATTGTCCCTGGTTTTCGACAGAAATAAGAATTTTAATAGCTGAAAGGGAGCTCTTGTATCGAAAATATGAAGGCCAAAAACTTATACTGCGACGCTCATATATGCACTAGTACGGAATGGTAACATAAAAAATTCGGTTTAATTTCAGAAAAATACGAGATGAGTTATTAATAGCCATATACAAAGTACGATCTGATACGACTGGTCCCGATAATCTCTCTCCCCGCTTTCCTAGCCGCCTGCCCCAGATCATATTGCAATTTGTAACCCATATTTTCAACACCAGACTGACCTGTGGGTTTTTTACCACGCAATAAAAAAATCAACTATACTTGCTATTGCAAAAAAGAACTCTCCGGAATTACCATCAGACTTCCATCCTATCGGTCTGCTACACATTTTAGGAAAGGCTCTGGAAAAGCTAATAACGTCACAAATGATTGAGCTTGATCATGTTGAAACTACATTTTTCCTGTCATGTTGGCAATCTGGCTTTCGTTGTAAGCATTGCTGCCAGACAGCCTTATGACCACAGATCTTAGATTTGCACTTGATAAAAGCAAAATAGGTTTGTTGTCCTTGCTGGACTTTTCGAAAGCTTTTGATAGTGTGAACCATTCTAAATTACTACGAAAGCTATTTTTTTTGTATAGATTTTCGTCGTTAGCCATTGCAAGTATGAAAAGTCTTTTATCTGATAGCTTCCAATAAATGAAACTAAAGATTATTTGTTCTAATCAGTAGTAAATTGATCTTTGGAGTCCGGCAAGGCTCGATTCTGGGACCACTACTATTTAGCTTATACATAAATTATTTGCCAAGAGTTTTAACAGATTCAAATATACCTCTGTATGCCGACGACATTGAGATATATCGTAATAGTCCAAATGGTTTGATCGAGGATGGGGTACAATGCGTGAATGACAATCATAAGCAAATTTACTCATGGTCAATCGTAAATAATCTGGCACTCAATGCCAGTAAATCTTGTTGTATATTGCAATATAAGAATGACATTGGTGTAAGTAATGTATGGCTCAAATAACTTTAACAGTTGTGCTTTGCCGTACATGACAACAGTTAGGAGCCTTGGAGTAATGTTGAATGACCGTATGACCAATTGCGACTTTATCAAGGGTCTTATTAGCAGTCTTCGACAGTTATGGTTAACTATAGCATTATTATCCATAGAAAGCAGATTCAAGCTCATAAAAACCTTGGTTATGCAACATTTTAATTATGGTAGACTAATGTTTCCGTCATTGATCCCTGTCTGCACTTAAAAGATCGACGTAGTCTATAAGGATTGCCTATGTGGATTGCGACGTTTTGACTACATCAGTCCGTATCAGTACAAAAATATTTGGATGTTGCCTTAAACCGTATCGCACATATGGCAGTTTAATTTTCTTGTATAAAAGTAAATGTACGAAAGAACCTATAGGTATCTTTTTGAATATTTAAATGTCCTTCGATCTGAAAGACACCGACTTAGTCGGTTAGCTTTAATTATATTTTGATTGGATGATTAAGTTTCAATTAAATTTAATATTTTGTAGTTATTAAATCTGAATGCAGAAAGAGCCTTCCTAAACCAAGCGACTGTGACGAGGAATCAGAAGATCACAATGCTGCCCGGATTGGATAAATTGGATCACATCCATTAAGTAATCAGGGCGTTTAGTATGAATAAGCTTGAAGAGGAACAGAATTGCTTGACGTAGCAGATAGATGTTCAGTGGACAGCCCAGTATTGTGAGTATAAAATTGTAGGCATGGCCAAATCTATGTAAATTGAAAATAATACGGATATAATCATTATAGATTGCATTTATTAAACGTCAGTAATAGCTATCCAATTTAAGGAAAAACAATTCCCATAAGAAATATAGGGCACGTTGAGACTTTTCACCAATCTACATTTTATGTAAGTAATTAATAATTTGGCAGAGGGCTTGAGTCGACACAAACCTCAACACACCTTACCCAGCACTCTGCGTACATGATTAGAACATTTCATTTTCCCATTAAGAACGAACCCGAAATTCGTAGCTTCGCTTACCCTAGTCAATATTTCAACACCAAAGATGATGTGCGAAAATCAATTTCCAAGGCGTTATTGTAAAAAAATTATATATTCCACATTTCCTGCTGGGAAGCTACATTGGTTGCGCAATCTGAGAATACCCTGACCGTTAAGAATATCCGGGGTGCTGTTCAATCCACTGGCTGTAGTCAGTGTTGTTTCACCCTTTTCACCCAACAAATTCAAGTAGTTTTTCTGGGAAGCTATCATTTTGGATTCAACATCAAAAGTTTATGCTGAAATCAATCGTTAACTCGCACTAAGTGATCATTAATCCTAACAATGGAGTATTCAATAAGACCAACAGATCTGTTAATGAATATTCGTAAGTCATCAGCATATAAATTGGCACTAATCTCCTGAATGATAATACATAAATCACTGATGAATAAGGAAAAAAGCAATGGGCTTAAAACTGAACCTTGGGGAATACCACAGAAAAGTGGTTGTAAATCAGAATGAGGATCGTTGGCTCGCACTTGTTGATATCTATTGCCTAAGAAGCTCTTTATCAATTGGGAATCAATTGGAAATCTTCACCCATACATAAGCACATACCTTTTTATGATTTTGCAAAGCGTATTTTTCTTTTTTTTCTTTTGCTTTTCGAAAGTTTTCAACAAAATATGATGAAAATGTTTCTTTTGATTTTACATTTTGAAATCGTCACCAAACAAGTAATTGTTAAGGAAATCGTGAATTTTATTTGTCTTTGTTTAAATTGTCAAGGTTTCAATTATTAAGTTACATAATGAATTCCCGACTTAGATTGACGTTAGTTATATTACCAGACATGTATTTAATGTTCATCGGTTAGAGAAAAAAAAACGCCATGACTTTTTGGCCAACCTAATAAAATAACCGAAATTTCAAACTTCTCCTCAACGATCTCTTCATAATATATGAGCTAATTTATAGTCACAACACACACTCTCTCTCTCTTTGCATCTTGTTAGTAACGATGTGGATCTAAGATATTTACAACTGGATAAAACCTTATATGTCATATGCGACACATTATCCTCCGCAGTCTTCTTAACAAACAAAAATCCATTAGCTACAAGTATGAATATTTTATGTATGAGAGAATGGTTGTCAGCTGGTTACCACCTCTTTCCTTTAAGTTTTACTACATACATATATACGGAAGAACAGAGCAACCCATTTATTCTACTCGATTCTATAGCATGGTTCTATTAGCAAATAATCAGAAAAGGAAATAAATTGCAAATGTCGCTTATATGGTGGCGCCAAACGAAACAATCTTTATGTCAACACCCACACATGTTAGACCCATTAACAGAAGTCAGCTGTTGTGTGTTAAAAGCCTGGGAAATATGTAACTGCCTTAATTGCATCTTCCATAGATGGAATGGAGTGAATCAATTAGCGACTTGTTTCCCGCATATACTTAAATAAGTGAGCAGGCGATAGCACAAGTGCAGATATTTTGCCGCCCTAAATTTTTCGTCCTGCAGCATGCAATGTAAAGGAGAGACGGCAAAAGGTGCCTCCTTTTCCCAGTATACACCTTTATTTCCTTCCTGTGTACGCTTTTAGTGCCTATAGAAGAAGATTTCAGCTGATTTACGAGTTGCTGGCTTTTTTCAACTACTTTTACCCACATACATTAAAGCCATAGATTTTCCTAGCTATAGATTACGGAAATGTGTTTTCTAGTGAAGAGTTCTTTCTAGTGAAAGTTTCAATTCATTTTTGTAAACACCGGGCACAAAGAACATGTTAATTGCCCGCTACAGGCGAGCATTTATTTCATTGGATTCAGACATGCGATACCATGCCCACGGTTATACATCCACTAAATGGTAATTTGCGGCCAAAATTAGTAGTTTACGTACACACGTAATTGCTATAGGGAGATTGACGGGAAGGCTTAACTTTTAATTGTTTTGATTTAGGGATCAATTTGTCGCAATATTTCTGACATAAAAGTTTTTATGTTATAAGTTTTGCGAGGATGTGTGTGTGTGTGTGTATGTAGTCTCAATGGAGTTAAGTTTTCGTTTCTTTTTATGGGAACATTGGTATTGTTTGGGTAACTGAATTAGTAAAATTAGAGGTATTTCATACACGAAATATTAACATAAAATAAGAATAACGCAGGAAATTGGTCTTTTTTATTCAGTGAATTTTATTGTTAGTTGTTATGATATAAAACTTTTGACAGTTTTTGCTAAGTTTTCGATGACGAATGATGAACGAAAAATTCCCAAAGCACGAATACCATGGCAATTAGCTCATTATGCTCTCCTGCTCACCGAAATTGTTCTGTCTGCTTAATAAAGTGAAGCAGGTTCATGTGAGGTAAGCTTTTTGTCTGTTGCAAAGATAGGACAGCAGACCCTCTGGAGTAAGGTCGCAAAATTGCACCAGGAAGGGTTCCATTTCCTCAAGCTCTTCTTCCAGACAGGATACACACTCGGAACTATAAAGAGTACCTTTTTTGAAATTGAGCATGAAGCAGTCAGTGGCCAGTGATGGTACCAACTACAATTTCATATTGTTTTCTTCCAAGAAGAGACACAACTGTGGCCGGATTCTGTAACATGAAGAGTTATGGAGTTGAGGAAGTGAGAGTTCTTTTGACTCTTTTGACTCTCCTATGGGAATTGTGTAAATCGGGGAATTGAAAATTTTCAAAATCTCAATTTCAATCGCAAAATTCTCGGCTATATTAGTTGAGGAGAAGTAAGATGAAGAGTTCTCTACTGAGAGCATTGTCCGTTTCTGTTGTGTTTTGTGAAAATATACCTGGGTACCTAAGAATTTTCAAATTATATTATAGATTTACCGCATATCCTGGTATATACAAACAAAAAATTAAAGAAATCCATGCCATACTTACAGAGAAACATGGATTAATTATGCACGTTCAAGTTTATATGTAGGATGAAATCGCATCTATCTACATTTTGTCCCCTAAATAAATACCTATGTAATGAGTTTTTGATTCCCATAAATGGTTTTGGAGATAACTGCAAACACAATGATTCAGTCCTTTTTAAGGCGGACAAATAACCGTTGTTTGGTACAGAAATGGACATATTTTCAATTCATGGTAAGTCGTGGTAATTGATTTCCAATTAGAAAAATATTTACAACGGAGCTATGATATATGTGCGGGAAATAATGTAAAAAATATGTACAAAATATAGGAACTGGGTATTTACGTCTTTCGGTAGTAAAAAGTCAGTTTAAACGATCAAAAACAAACTACAATTTTCGATTACGCTCTCGTCTCTAATTTATTTGAAAGCAAACATGAAATATTTTGGACAACCCTTATGTGGGCTGGTACGACCCACCTCCCCTTAACCCACGTCACTAAATATTTGTCAGCTATATATGTGTACTGTAGACCTTAAGTCCATCGGAAAAGACTTCAATGCTCTTGAACCCTCCCGCAAATTGCTAGGCACTCGTCAAAATAGCGCACAAGAAAAAACTTACGCCCAAGCCCCTCAAATCCTCATATTACCGTTAATCGAAATATGACATAGCCTATAATACCCATATATACCTAACTACCAAAGCAATTTCTCAGTTGTTAACCCACCGCCATTTTATCCTTGCGCGGTCGCCACCCTATTTCCTCCCGCTATAATATTTGCTCAAAGTGACCATTTTTTTTATTCCACATACATTCCCCTCCTCAATTCTTCCATTATACTGGCAAAACTTGAAAACCTAAGCTCGTACATCCCTTAAGAACTACTCCTATATCAAAAAAAAAAGCGAATTTATCTCGACGTTGGGAGGTAGTAGACCCATGTACCTCGAATACAAAAAAAAAAAGGGTGAACCCTCTGAAACAAAAACTGATACCATTTATCGTCTCCGGCGTTTCGCACTTTTTCACACTTCCCAGGTTTTCCCTAACAACGCCAGGTTTCTTAAAGAATTGCAAACGGAGAGTTACGGAGGTTTTTTAGGGAAAAACGAAAATTCTCATCTTTTAAACACTCCCAACTCTCCGTGTTCGGTCCCCGGAAGAAGTCAAATGCGCCCATCACTGTTAATGCATGCTTCCGATGAATATTTGCATTGATGAGAGACTCGATCGGTAAGATGGTAACATCAACAATAGCTTCCGGTCTAAGATAGAAAATGCTTGCTTGAGTGCATGTGGGATGTATTCTATTCGAAATATCAAAATTTTTATCATAATACTTCTAGAGTTTTTCTGCCTAACTAATAATAGAATTTCCGTAATTGCATGCTGCATCTATTAGCATTCGGTACAAAAAGAAATTATTACGGCTCATACAGGATTCTATCTTGGCCTCGATGTCAAACTTAGTTCTAAAAAAAAGGATGATGGCCTCACAAATCAAAACTCGATTTTATCCGATATTGATTATCATACACAATACGGAGAAATAATTAAATCACTAAAGAACTCAACTAGGACTATAAATAACATTCTTGCAATATATCTAAGGGCACTACTGACCACAACATTGATCTAAATCCATACAACTAAACTATCTCCAATCTGCTTAATGTATCAAAACCGAAAAAAAAAGAATTCTTTTGGTTTCCCACTCAAAAGCTATAATCTAACCGAAAATCTCATTAAACCTCTCTAAACAATTCTAGCTCACATATGGCACTTATATGGTTGGCAGCCGTCCTAAAAAGTAAAACATTCTCCAAATACCAAACTGTCACCTAACTCATCCTCACATTCAGAAAAATGCCAGATTTGCAGATCAAATGACATACAAAGCCTCCGACAGCAGTAACTACCTCTACTACCCTTGGTTCACGTATGTTCCCAATATAAATCGAGGAATATTTCATCAAAAGGGTAGGCGTCTCTGGTGTGAACATTGAACAAACAATGCCTACTATATATACGATGTTTTGAAAAATGGCAGTGGGGGGGGGGGGGGGGGGGTAGGATACAGGGTGATAGAAAAAAATAATAAAGAAAAACAGTTATAAACCAAGAAACTCTGTATGCTATGTGACGTCTTGGTGGCTTTAGCAAATAAATTAGGAATATATGAACCCCTCCAGTAGCTCTTTTTGTTTTCATTTCCACTTCATCCCTGCCTCTGTGCCTCCTCACCTAGAAGATAGCATTCAGATTTAATACCAGAGTGACGCCAAACCAAATCAACAACATGCCACCAACCATCCCGCTTTTGGCATTTCTGTAAAGATAGTTGCCATAAGGCTCGAGACTTGGCTGTCAGAATTTTCCGGTTGCGAGCTGCCCCTCCCCCCATCTTTGGCTGCGTTGATTCTCTCTATGACGCTGAACGAGTATGAACACACAATTTTCTGCCAGAAGGCATTCAAGCATTTCCAGATAAATTAAAGTTTTCCTCTCACTGTACGTTTGATTATAGTGGTGAAAATTGTAAAGAAAAAAAAGCTAGACTTTAATTTTCCCAGCATTTTGGTTAAGAGAAGTATGGTGCAGACGGAAGAAAAGGGGTGTGGGATTGGACATAAAACAATCAGACCAAAAAGAGTAGATTTAATTTACTCAGAGAAGAAAATCTTTTCAAGTTTTTCGAACTTTAAAACTTTCATTGGAAAACACATTCCACAAACCCCCACATGGTAAACGGTGGAGAGAAAATTTTTCGAGGAAACAACGAAAAATGGAACTTTAGCAAAAATTTGGTAAATGAATTCTCCAAATTATTTCCCTTCGTTAACTCTGTCGTCGTCGTACCAAAGACGGGATAAAATCGGTAACATAGCGATTTACCGTGCAGATTTGTTTCCTGACAAAGTTTTGAAGTTCATAACAAAAAACAAAAAAACCTTTTGTTTTTCAGATTTATTATTTTTCAGACTGATCTCTAGCCATTATGATTAGATTTAGTTTGTAAGGAATGCTACTATATAATACATACAGCCATACAGATGACTACTAACGAAAAATAGTGGTCCATTCAAAAATTGCGACGCCAACATCTTTTAGCATAGGGGAGGTTGGGGCTAAGTTCTCATTTCCCACCAAGAGTAAGTAGGCGTCATATCATATTCAGCTTTTCGTATTTTATGTTTTATGCTTATTGTCTTCTTCTAATGGAAATTTGAAATTGATACCTTTCTAGAAAGTGAGTTATCTTAGGCTTTGTTAGAACTGCTGGTGAGATTAGTGAATGTCTGTCGTCTGAGGTAACCAACAACATTGATTTTGGACAGTCAATAAGATTGTGTAACTATATACGTAATTTTTTCATTTATTTTTCTATTAATTTTAGACATAAAAAATCAATTATGGAATGAGCATTTTGTTACAGGTTTTCCAAATGATTACAAACACTTCACATGGTTTCAAGCACTACCTTCCCTGGCATCAGTAACCTTTTAGTTTATGGTGTCTGATAGACTTATGGACTCATCTTAAATCATGCTTTATCTTTTTATTCTTGTATTGATAGAAGACTAATAACCAAGGTATTCGAATAAGTGTATTGGTGAACGCGTATTTATTAAACGATGTAGGAAACTTATGGCGTAATATCACGATTAGCATTCAACGAACATTCCAGAACTGTGGGAATATATTGTGACATATGAGCGAAGTAGTCCATAAAAAAAAAACGCATACAATCGTTGAATGCTACATTTAGCTTACGATTACAAGCTGCGTCGAGGAAAGAGAAGATAGTGCTGCAGTAAACCAGATGAGGGATAAGCAGATCCTTAACCAGTTTTAAGCTGCAGTCCGAATGGCAATACCCTCCCTGACAGCCATAACCTGCGGAGGCCACCATAGATTTTGCTGAGTATACTACAAACTTGAGCGCAGAAGGTAAGTTTGGTATTAAGGGCAACTCCAAGCCTGGTAACCTTTTCGGAGAAAGGTAATATGTCATTATTCAGCAGTATATGAGGGAATTGCCGCATGTCTATAGCTCCACTAAAAAAGGCCAAGCATGTCGACTTCTTTGGATTGAGCAAGAGCCGGTTAGATTCAGCGCAAGCGGATATTCGAGTTTGATCGCTATTAATGCGAGCAATACAGTCCTCCTGTAATCCAATTGGTCTAGACAAATAGATCTGCACGTCACCAGCGAATATATGCAAATTTGCATCCATTAAAACATGCGGAAGATTATTTATAAACAAGGTATAAAGTAAAGGACCCATAGTAGAACCTTGTAAGACTCCAGAATTGATTGGAATGAAGTCAGATTTAACTCCATCGACTAAGACTTGTAGAAAGCGATTGGATAGAAATTCGCTGATCATTTTAATTGCAGTGCGGGAGAAAACGAATTTGTCATGTAATTTGTGTAGAAGAAGTGTGTGGTCAACGCTGTCGAATACTTTGGAAAAATCAAGCAGAACTAAGATGAATAGATACGCTTCGAATATCTGTAGTGAGTTTCAGTAGAGCAGTCTCGCAGCCAGGCCCAGGACGAAGCCCAGACTGCAATCTAAAGAGCAAGTCATTGCACTCGACAAAAGCCATCAACCTCTCCAATACTTTCCCTAGGAAGCATAGTATACTTGTAGGATGAAAATCACTTGAATCATTGGGAGCAGAGTTCTTTTCCACTTACGAGGGATATGAGTATACGTAAGGCATGAATTGTATATATATATAACAGAGAACTACTAATTACTGGAACGAGAAGTTTTATAAATCTGGGTGGGATACTATCATCACTGATGGCCTCTGATTTGATACTAACGATGACTTCTAATACATCGGAAATTGTTATAGATCGAAAGCTGAAGTTCACTGATTCTTCTATAAAGTTTAAAGGAGATACATGATGAACTATAGGAGAGGCCACCATAGAGGTTGCAAAAAAATTGTTAAGAACGTTTGGATCTATGCAACACGTTGATTTATCACTACCATGAATACCCCGTTTAAGCAGATTAAACCATAGTTTCTTTGGTGTTAGAGAGGGGTCAAGTATTCTGCTAAAATAAGCTTTTTTCGCACTTCTGATTTTTTCAGTTACTGGATTTCTTGCCGATTTATATTCTATACGACTCTGGGGAGTTTTTAGCAACTTGTAGCGACGGAAAAGATATTCTCTTTCGGCAATCATATTCTCAATTTCGGGAGAGTACCAGCGCTTAGTCCGCTCAGGAGCGAATTTATCATGTCAGAACTTTATCAGTGCATAAAATGTTTGTAATTGATCATCTACAGAGTTATAATTAATAATAAGCTCCCAGTTAAGCGTTGATGCCTCTTCGAGTAGATGCTCTACATTGATGCTATTGTAATTTCGAAACTTACAAATTTTGGGCTGAATAGTGAAAATGACCTCGTAGGACAGGAAGTTAAGTCATGATAGAAATTAATAAGCGGATTTAGTTGATTGAAGAATAAGGCTTTGTTTAGGTCAGAGCTGAAGAAAAGATCCACCAGGAGCGATGGATTGTTGCAATTAAAGAAGCTAGGCTCAGTAGAATTTACTACGTTAAGATGGAGTGACTCAAAAAGGTGTAAGAATGAATCCGCGTTTTGATCCCTACGTAGTACATTAACATTAAAATCTCCACCCAAGATTACATTAGAATACTGATGAGAGATTTGGGTGAATATCGCTTCGATGTATCCGCATGTAGGAAGACTACTAGTTGGAAAATCGCACAGCTCTGAAAGTACTCGATTGTCTCAAGGTCTTGTTTAAGACAGAACAGAAACTCAGGGCTATCTACAACTCTCATATTCATTAGATGAGTGTAAAGCTGATTCCACCCAATTATGTTACCACACACAGTTCTGCATTGTTTTCTTCCAAGATCTAAAAACTTCCTACTTGGCCCATCAAGAAAGTTTTGTCTACCTGTAAGTGCTTAAGTTCGTCCATCGTTGCTGATGTTTCCTGCAAATATCCGCTTTGATTAGAGAACCGATCATTGGGTGATAACGCCAAGAGGAGCTTCTGGTCCAATAAAGGGAGAAGGATCGAACTAACGCATTCTCCCTCTCATTCCCTATGATTCTATGATTCCCAGCGGAATGTAAAAACAGCGTGTTACGGATAAACAGCTTATCCAAACACGTTATGCAATCCCCTAGCAAGTTAGATGTTATTAAATGGCAGTCGTAGCCAACAGGCTATCTGGGCTATCTGAGAATAATGAATAGCTTCGCTGCCATTGCAATGGCGAAGACTTTAACTTGAAAGATCGATGGATGGATTTAAAACCTCCCCCTGGGGGAGGCTCTGAAATATAGGTCACACCAAGGCCCATTGTTCACGCTCCAGACTTATGAGCAATTGGTAATAAGTCCCAGCTGGACGCTCTAAGAAAATTCAGAATTGGCCCGCAACCCTCCCTGCATGCTTCATGCAATTCTTCCAGCAGATGTGAGTCAAGGAATCTGTAACGCATTCCGGAGAAAACCGGACAGTTACACAATAAGTGAGTCGTCATTTTCGGTTCCAAGAAGTGTCATCTTGTGTAGATGACCCCTGAGAAAAGAGTGCCAGTGACAATTGACGCAAGTGTGCTCAGGGTTGGCTTGCTTAGTCCCAATTTATCTTTGGTCAGATTTGGGTTTGGTTTACCCCACAGTGCTTTAGTAGTTTTGCCCGAGGGATCATTCAGTCAGAGCTGACTGTGTTGGCTGTCAGCCCAGGCAGACAAGAATTTTTGTTGAAATCCCGATTGTAGAGGCTGATTGCTCTGAGTTTTCACTAACACGAGCGTGGTCGTCCGCCCTTTTATTCACGCTGACATCGCTGTGACCCGCCATGCAAAAAACGAGTACTGTGCTACACAGCGAGAGGGAATTTAGGGTGGTTTTGCAGTCCAGTACTAGTTTGGAGGTAACGAAGGGTTTTGACAAGGACTCTATAGCTGCTTGGTTATTCGGGAAGATGTTCACAGTATCCGAGCTGAGGAGATATCTTTCCGCTTTAAAAATGGCCTTGACTTCCGCCACCGTGGAAAACGGTAACATGGCTTTCAAGGTGTAGGTCAATTTCCATACGAGGCTCCTCACAGATAATGCCTGCTGCGAACTTGCAAGATAGTAATGAACCTTTCATATGAGTACTCCAACCCAGGTTCAGGCACCATCCTTTGTAAACTAGACGTCGTAGTCGGCGAAGCTTTTTTCAATGGACTGTGAAAAGTTCGAAGGAGCTCTCCGCTCAGTCCATCGCTCCCTATAACGAAATCTCATAAAGAATCCGAGCAAAAATCGAAGTTCTGGTATCATCGTATTAAATGAAAGGCTGGCCATAGGGTTTCTCGTTTCTGGCCCCTTCCCAATATCATCATGAACGGAATCTACACACACCATTTTTGGGCATCTGATCTTGTCACTCGAACTGTTATTGACAAGATCTAGTGATGGCAGATTTATAAGACTTCAAGGGGGTCTGTTCCAGTGGACTGGGTGGAGTCTGTAATGCCTAGGCAAACAAAGCTTGCCTACCCGTTTTCAGTTCGTACTTCCCACTAGCCTCCTTGGGTATCATACAGAAGAGGTATATGCGAGCATGGGTCTTACTATGGAGGTGCACATATACGTAGTACATAAACAGACTTTTACATTAGCGAGCGATTGGAACAAGAATATCAGGGATAAAAAACTTGATATTTCTGTGCTCAAACAAATTGGGAAAAATATAAAATTATTTTTTGTTTTTCAATAAAAAATGTAAACGGAATTTAATACCCTCCAGAGTCTGGAGTACACACACAATTCATTACCTCCATCCTCGATCTCTTGGTTGTTTTTAATGAAACTTTCCTCATGAAAATGCACACAAGTGCGCATAACTTCATTACAAAGTGTCTACAGTGTGTACAGGAGCAATTTTCATTAGTTCTATTGTTGTAATATTTCTTTTTCGTATGTGTGGATGGGTGGGTTGGTGGCTGTATGAATCTTCCTGGAAAAATCCTCCGAAGAGAATGTGCAACTTGTGGAAATTGTTCTGTCATTGTTTTTGTTGTTATTTTTATTGATGTTGTTGCTGTTGTTGTTGTTGTTATTACTCTTGACGTACATCATTATTTATCAGATGATTCCTTTGGGTGGTCCCTTATAGGTACCTGAAGCTCAATTAGAACGTTCTTCTCGATAGTGTTGCCTTAATATAGTTAGCTTTTATAGCACTATAGCCTGATTACAAAATATAACAAGAACGAACAACTCAAACAACAAGTGGGAAGAGATAAGTAAGCTTTTGTGTGGTACGTTAGAAGATCCTAACTTGGATAATATATGTACATACATATGTACATATATGTGACTATAAAATGTTTTGTGTTTGATGCCCGTAAACTGCACGCGACCCCGGTCTCAAAAGCTTGAGAGTATATCTTTGCCAAGAGACTAATTTGACCTTTTGATCAATTTTAGATAAAATTTGTTGGCTGTCGACTAAGAGAATGTATGCAACCAACAATATGTCGAAAGTTTTCTGTAGACAAATAATAATATTGTTGCTGACTGGAAAACAAAGACAAAGTGCATTAGAAGATGACCTAATTTTTTAATTTATAGTAAAAAAAATTGTGACTATAAAATATTTACCTGAGAAGAGAAGAACAGTGACATCTTCATCTCCAGCAATTTTGAATTATTTTTTAGAAGAATGTTAGGTATCAAAACAACGGTGTTATCATAACTACGGGTGTATGTTACAAGATCAATAGCAAAATTAGAGTTTTTAGTTTTCTATAATCGCTAAGTAATCGAATCTCGATAACAAACTGAATGTAGGCCATGTCAGTAACTTAACTCCCCTTGAAATTGGCGGTCTTCCAGTAAAGGACAGACACTATATCTTCAAAACCAATCACACAACAATTTTTCCCAATGCCTCACTAAGGTAGGAACCACGGATAGATATGGGCCTCCTAAGGTTTCTGGAGCCTTTCAGTAGGTCCACTCAAAGTCAACCCCAGTATAAACCAGGTTAGTTTTTCCAGGAAAAACTTATAGACGGATTACTAGAACCTAATTTCTTATGGACAACCCTGTTCTCCAGTAACTAAGCGAAACATCTTGGTGGAATCTAAGTTATATTGGAATCTACATCTAGTCAAGCGATATAGGTCCTAAAACCCAGAACCATATTTTAAATCTATACGGCCGTTGCCCCATGTTAACATATAGAGGGATTATATAATGGAAAAAGAAATTTTAGAATATGTAAGTAAAAATGACGTACAAGCACAGCAATGGAAGGAATTATTTTGATGATGATATTATATGAGGCCCTGGGTGAAATTAATTATTCGATCGTTCATTTTTAAAGCTATTTTGTCATTCATTATCTTCTCATATTTCTTCATGTTACACTGGATTTTATTACACTGTATGTAATAAAAGTTCCTTTTGAAGCTTAATCTGATGGATAATCTTTGGACCCCTCACGAGAATTCACAGAAGAGAGTATTACCATAAAACTAATGGACATCACGTTGAATATAAAAGCTTCGAGCGCTCATATTTGATATGATTCTTGTTAGTCACCAAATATGGTATAATCACAGACAAGAAATATAAAGATATCGACTCTACTAGTAAGAAAGTGATGTATGGAAGAGCTCGTAGGAAACCTAAATCACTCACTGATCTCGGCTGAATATAGCATGGGTACGAACCGAAAATGTTTTTCAATATAAGCAAAAATTCATTTCTTTCTTAGAATTTAAATCAATCATATTTCTTCAGAATTCGTGTGCATTATTTGTGGCTGAAGGCGGTCCGAACAAATTCTGTCTACACTAGGCAAATTCTTAAAAATGTAAAAGTCGTAAAAAACTTATAAAATTATAAACTTAAAAATGATTTGAATCACGGTGACAGGAATTTATAAAACTTCTTCAATACATAATAAAGTGTCAACCTGAGGCTTGCTTGGATGTGTTTCTGCATTGACTTATTCGACATGTCAAACTTGTGTGCAATGTCAGTCTCACATCAGATAGACTAGGGGTTCTATAGTATTTCAGATACAGGTGCTGCCGTTTTAACTTGAGTATTCATCTGACGTTTGATCACCAGTACCAGACGATCAAGACGCGTCGAGGCTGCGTTGCAGTTCCTCCAGCTTCTAATTCCATTCGAACAGCAGTTACTAAGTGATTCTTCAAGACAACATATAGCTGGCCTTCAGGAGAGTGTTATATTGAAGATAAGTGACATTCCTCATAGCTCGGCTTTCAAAATTGGCTCATACCACCAAAAACTTGCTATAAGGTTACAAAGGGTGAACCTCTTCAAACTACGAAAGGCCATTGACAGTTTTTGTATGGGAGATGGACCAAGTGCTGCCCAGAATGAATACTTAGTGAATTTTGTTCTTCAGGCCAATACTAATCTATAAACTGAAGCGCATCAAAGTCTGTCCGAGGAGTCAACAGTCAATTCTCCTCCCCCCTCCTCTGAGGGGAAAAATTGAAATTCGGGCTTTATCTACCGCTCAGCAATTAAATTCCGCACATAACCGCTCTAGGTTCGGGAGCATGAATGAAAATAACGAGTATCCAAATAAAGCAGATACGATAAATACGAAAATATGCACAGTATAAACGGATCACAAATGAGGCGAGACTCTTAAAAAAAACCCTTAAAAAAATACGTTAATTTATTTCCTCTCGAATTGATATTTTTTTATTTTGTTTTTATTTATACATTAAGTAATGCAAGAAATTTTTTGGAGGTACTCCCACTTCTCGACAGCATTTGGTCCATACTCTGTTAATGTCCTTTGTTTAGCAATTTAAATAATATTTATTAATTCCTATAGGACCAGGTTGTCAAATTTGGGCTATAGAGACAATATACATATTTGGAAAACTATATCTCTGTCTCTCAGTTAAAAGATATAAAGATTCGGAACGAACTGACAATTGCCTAATCGATTGGAAACCTCATCTAGTCAAATCGGATTGTAGAACTTTTAGGTACAAATAATTGCAGCGACTAGATTAGAAACGTAATACTATTGAACTTATTGTAATGAGTAAGGGTTGAGGGATCCTTTAAAAAAATTATGTATATTCCCTTATTGAATTTGTTAGGTACTCAAAATCATCGCATCCTCAGCTTAATAGTTGTAATTCTGAGATTATCTTAAAAACTTTTAAATCAAATAAAAATAATATCAGACAAAAAGTAAGTGCAAACGAGAGGAAAACATAATCGCGCCTCAGTTAACTCGCATACAGTAACGAATTTTCTAAATATTTCTAAAGAAGAAGTTTCTTTTTTATTTACATATTCTTGGCATATACATAAAGCACCACCATAACTGTGAATGGGAAATATCTTAAGAAATGTAAATATTTACATTTCTAACTAGTTCCAACCATATCCACCCGACTCCAGTTTCTTTATAAACATTTACACATACATACGAGTCTTTAGTCCTTACCCTTGGAACACCTTTTAATACAATTCTGGCTTACAGACACTTATTAGAAGACATTTCGTATCGTTGAACGACCATTAAAACGGTTTTAATATGACTTCGTGTGATTATCTAAAAAGCATTGAATAGAAAGAAGCTAGAAGCAGCCCCATTATCTTGAGTATAACAGCGAAACTCAATTTGAAAAAGCGTCAGAAGAGTGGTGATGATGGTGGAGGTGGTAGCGTTGATAGACGAGAAGAAGAAAGGATGACGGAAGAACCTCTGATGTATATAAAGTATGAAAATGTTGAACAAATAAACAGAAGTCAAGGCACCTCATATCCTTTTTAGCTTTATGTTGAAAATCTATGGGATATGTCAGTCGTAGGTGTAGGTGGGATTCCTATAGAAGAGAAGCACCTGTAGAGATACATGGAAACAGTAACGACGACGATGTTTTATAGGGATGCAGACCTCATCACCAAAGAAACTTCCTTTTGCTTGGTTGATCATTCCGTCCGTATTCCTTATTCTGTTCGCAG
>CAWVNZ010002343.1:0-27437 GCA_963930735.1 Dioctria linearis | reverse complement strand
TACGCCAGGGATTGCCTTTTCTATAGTAAATTATTCAAAAAATAATTTTCTACTGTCGCAAATTTTAATTACGCCAGGGATTGCCTTTTCTATAGTAAATTATTCAAAAAATAATTTTTTACTGTCGCAAATTTTAATTACGCCAGGGATTGCCTTTTCTATAGTAAATTATTCAAAAAATAATTTTTTACTGTCGCAAATTTTAATTGCGCCAGGGATTGCCTTTTCTACAGTAAATTTTTCAAAAAATAATTTTCTACTGTCGCAAATTTTAAATACGCCAGGGGTTGCCTTTTATATAGTAAATTTTTCAAAAAATAATTTTATACTGTCGCAAATTTTAATTACGCCAGGGATTGCCTTTTCTATAGTAAATTATTCAAAAAATATTTTTCTACTGTCGCAAATTTTAATTACGCCAGGGATTGCCTTTTCTATAGTAAATTATTCAAAAAATAATTTTTTACTGTCGCAAATTTTAAATACGCCAGGGATTGCCTTTTCTATAGTAAATTATTCAAAAAATAATTTTCTACTGTCGCAAATTTTAATTACGCCAGGGATTGCCTTTTCTATAGTAAATTTTTCAAAAAATAATTTTATACTGTCGCAAATTTTAATTACGCCAGGGATTGCCTTTTCTATAGTAAATTATTCAAAAAATAATTTTCTACTGTCGCAAATTTTAATTACGCCAGGGATTGCCTTTTCTATAGTAAATTATTCAAAAAATAATTTTCTACTGTCGCAAATTTTAATTACGCCAGGGATTGCCTTTTCTATAGATAAATTATTCAAAAAATAATTTTTTATTGTCGCAAATTTTAATTACGCCAGGGATTGCCTTTTCTATAGTAAATTTTTCAAAAAATAATTTTCTACTGTCGCAAATTTTAAATACGCCAGGGATTGCCTTTTCTATAGTAAATTATTCAAAAAATAATTTTTTACTGTCGCAAATTTTAATTACGCCAGGGATTGCCTTTTCTATAGTAAATTATTCAAAAAATAATTTTCTACTGTCGCAAATTTTAATTACGCCAGGGATTGCCTTTTCTATAGTAAATTATTCGAAAAATAATTTTCTACTGTCGCAAATTTTAATTACGCCAGGGATTGCCTTTTCTATAGTAAATTATTCAAAAAATAATTTTTTACTGTCGCAAATTTCAAATCCGCCAGGGATTGCCATTTCTATAGTAAATTATTCAAAAAATAATTTTTTACTATCGCAAGTTTTAATTGCGCCAGGGATTGCCTTTTCTACAGTAAATTTTGCAAAAAATCATTTTTTACTGTCGCAAATTTTAATTGCGCCAGGGATTGCCTTTTCTATAGTAAATTATTCAAAAAATAATTTTATACTGTCGCAAATTTTAATTACGCCAGGGATTGCCTTTTCTATAGTAAATTATTCAAAAAATATTTTTCTACTGTCGCAAATTTTAATTACGCCAGGGATTGCCTTTTCTATAGTAAATTATTCAAAAAATAATTTTCTACTGTCGCAAATTTTAATTACGCCAGGGATTGCCTTTTCTACAGTAAATTTTTCAAAAAATAATTTTCTACTGTCGCAAATTTTAATTACGCCAGGTATTGCCTTTTATATAGTAAATTTTTCAAAAAATAATTTTATACTGTCGCAAATTTTAATTACGCCAGGGATTGCCTTTTCTATAGTAAATTATTCAAAAAATAATTTTCTACTGTCGCAAATTTTAATTACGCCAGGGATTGCCTTTTCTATAGTAAATTATTCAAAAAATAATTTTTTACTGTCGCAAATTTTAAAGACGCCAGGAATTGCCTTTTCTATAGTAAATTATTCAAAAAATAATTTTCTACTGTCCAAATTTTAATTACGCCAGGGATTGCCTTTTCTATAGTAAATTATTTAAAAAATAATTTTTTACTGTCGCAAATTTTAATTGCGCCAGGGATTGCCTTTTCTATAGTAAATTATTCGAAAAATAATTTTCTACTGTCGCAAATTTTAATTACGCCAGAGATTGCCTTTTCTATAGTAAATTATTCAAAAAATAATTTTTTACTGTCGCAAATTTCAAATCCGCCAGGGATTGCCTTTTCTATAGTAAATTATTCAAAAAATAATTATCTACTATCGCAAGTTTTAATTGCGCCAGGGATTGCCTTTTCTACAGTAAATTTTGCAAAAAATAATTTTTTACTGTCGCAAATTTTAATTGCGCCAGGGATTGCCTTTTCTATAGTAAATTATTCAAAAAATAATTTTTTACTGTCGCAAATTTTAATTGCGCCAGGGATTGCCTTTTTTATAGGAAATTATTAAAAAAATAATTTTTTACTGTCGCAAATTTCAAATCCGCCAGGGATTGCCTTTTCTACAGTAAATTTTTCAAAAACTAATTTTTTACTGTCGCAAATTTTAATTACGCCAGGGATTGCCTTTTCTATAGTAAATTATTCAAAAAATAATTTTCTACTGTCGCAAATTTTAATTACGCCAGGGATTGCCTTTTCTATAGTAAATTATTCAAAAAATAATTTTTTACTGTCGCAAATTTTAATTGCGCCAGGGATTGCCTTTTCTATAGTAAATTATTCAAAAAATAATTTTCTACTGTCGCAAATTTTAATTACGCCAGGGATTGCCTTTTCTATAGTAAATTATTCAAAAAATAATTTTTTACTGTCGCAAATTTTAATTGCGCCAGGGATTGCCTTTTCTATAGTAAATTATTCAAAAAATAATTTTCTACTGTCGCAAATTTTAATTGCGCCAGGGATAAACTTTTCTATAGTAAATTATTAAAAAAATAATTTTCTACTGTCGCAAATTTTAATTACGCCAGGGATTGCCTTTTATATAGTAAATTATTCAAAAAATAATTTTTTACTGTCGCAAATTTTAATTGCGCCAGGGATTGCCTTTTCTACAGTAAATTTTTCAACAAATAATTTTCTACTGTCGCAAATTTTAAATACGCCAGGGATTGCCTTTTATATAGTAAATTTTTCAAAAAATAATTTTTTACTGTCGCAAATTTTAAATCCGCCAGGGATTGCCTTTTATATAGTAAATTTTTCAAAAAATAATTTTATATTGTCGCAAATTTTAATTACGCCAGGGATTGCCTTTTCTATAGTAAATTATTCAAAAAATAATTTTCTACTGTCGCAAATTTTAATTACGCCAGGGATTGCCTTTTCTATAGTAAATTATTCTAAAAATAATTTTTTACTGTCGCAAATTTTAAATACGCCAGGGATTGCCTTTTCTATAGTAAATTATTCAAAAAATAATTTTCTACTGTCGCAAATTTTAATTACGCCAGGGATTGCCTTTTCTATAGTAAATTATTCAAAAAATAATTTTTTACTGTCGCAAATTTTAATTGCCCCAGGGATTACCTTTTCTATAGTAAATTATTCAAAAAATAATTTTCTATTGTCGCAAATTTTAATTGCGCCAGGGATAACCTTTTCTATAGTAAATTATTAAAAAAATAATTTTCTACTGTCGCAAATTTTAATTACGCCAGGGATTGCCTTTTCTATAGTAAATTATTCAAAAAATAATTTTCTACTGTCGCAAATTTTAATTGCGCCAGGGATTGCCTTTTCTATAGTAAATTATTCAAAAAATAATTTTCTACTATCGCAAATTTTAATTACGCCAGGGATTGCCTTTTCTATAGTAAATTATTCAAAAAATAATTTTTTACTGTCGCAAATTTTAATTGCGCCAGGGATTGCCTTTTCTATAGTAAATTATTCAAAAAATAATTTTCTACTGTCGCAAATTTTAATTACGCCAGGGATTGCCTTTTCTATAGTAAATTATTCAAAAAATAATTTTTTACTGTCGCAAATTTCAAATCCGCCAGGGATTGCCTTTTCTACAGTAAATTTTTCAAAAACTCATTTTTTACTGTCGCAAATTTTAATTACGCCAGGGATTGCCTTTTATATAGTAAATTTTTCAAAAAATAATTTTATACTGTCGCAAATTTTAATTACGCCAGGGATTGCCTTTTCTATAGTAAATTATTCAAAAAATAATTTTCTACTGTCGCAAATTTTAATTACGCCAGGGATTGCCTTTTCTATAGTAAATTATTCAAAAAATAATTTTTTACTGTCGCAAATTTTAATTACGCCAGGGATTGCCTTTTCTATAGTAAATTATTCAAAAAATAATTTTTTACTGTCGCAAATTTTAATTGCGCCAGGGATTGCCTTTTCTACAGTAAATTTTTCAAAAAATAATTTTCTACTGTCGCAAATTTTAAATACGCCAGGGGTTGCCTTTTATATAGTAAATTTTTCAAAAAATAATTTTATACTGTCGCAAATTTTAATTACGCCAGGGATTGCCTTTTCTATAGTAAATTATTCAAAAAATAATTTTCTACTGTCGCAAATTTTAATTACGCCAGGGATTGCCTTTTCTATAGTAAATTATTCAAAAAATAATTTTTTACTGTCGCAAATTTTAATTACGCCAGGGATTGCCTTTTCTATAGTAAATTATTCAAAAAATAATTTTTTACTGTCGCAAATTTTAATTGCGCCAGGGATTGCCTTTTCTACAGTAAATTTTTCAAAAAATAATTTTCTACTGTCGCAAATTTTAAATACGCCAGGGGTTGCCTTTTATATAGTAAATTTTTCAAAAAATAATTTTATACTGTCGCAAATTTTAATTACGCCAGGGATTGCCTTTTCTATAGTAAATTATTCAAAAAATATTTTTCTACTGTCGCAAATTTTAATTACGCCAGGGATTGCCTTTTCTATAGTAAATTATTCAAAAAATAATTTTTTACTGTCGCAAATTTTAAATACGCCAGGGATTGCCTTTTCTATAGTAAATTATTCAAAAAATAATTTTCTACTGTCGCAAATTTTAATTACGCCAGGGATTGCCTTTTCTATAGTAAATTTTTCAAAAAATAATTTTATACTGTCGCAAATTTTAATTACGCCAGGGATTGCCTTTTCTATAGTAAATTATTAAAAAAATTATTTTTTACTGTCGCAAATTTTAAATCCGCCAGGGATTGCCTTTTCTATAGTAAATTATTCAAAAAATAATTTTCTACTGTCGCAAATTTTAATTACGCCAGGGATTGCCTTTTCTATAGTAAATTATTCAAAAAATAATTTTTTACTGTCGCAAATTTTAATTGCGCCAGGGATTGCCTTTTCTATAGTAAATTATTCAAAAAATAATTTTCTACTATCGCAAATTTTAATTACGCCAGGGATTGCCTTTTCTATAGTAAATTATTCAAAAAATAATTTTTTACTGTCGCAAATTTTAATTGCGCCAGGGATTGCCTTTTCTATAGTAAATTATTCAAAAAATAATTTTCTACTGTCGCAAATTTTAATTACGCCAGGGATTGCCTTTTCTATAGTAAATTATTCAAAAATAATTTTTTACTCTCGCAAATTTCAAATCCGCCAGGGATTGCCTTTTCTACAGTAAATTTTTCAAAAACTCATTTTTTACTGTCGCAAATTTTAATTACGCCAGGGATTGCCTTTTATATAGTAAATTTTTCAAAAAATAATTTTATACTGTCGCAAATTTTAATTACGCCAGGGATTGCCTTTTCTATAGTAAATTATTCAAAAAATACTTTTTTACTGTCGCAAATTTTAATTGCGCCAGGGATTGCCTTTTCTATAGTAAATTATTCAAAAAATAATTTTCTACTGTCGCAAATTTTAATTGCGCCAGGGATTGCCTTTTCTATAGTAAATTATTCAAAAAATTATTTTCTACTGTCGCAAATTTTACTTACGCCAGGGATTGCCTTTTCTATAGTAAATTATTCAAAAAATAATTTTTTACTGTCGCAAATTTTAAATCCGCCAGGGATTGCCTTTTCTATAGTAAATTATTCAAAAAATAATTTTCTACTGTCGCAAATTTTAATTACGCCAGGGATTGCCTTTTCTATAGTAAATTATTCAAAAAATAATTTTTTACTGTAGCAAATTTTAATTGCGCCAGGGATTGCCTTTTCTATAGTAAATTATTCAAAAAATAATTTTCTACTGTCGCAAATTTTAATTACGCCAGGGATTGCCTTTTCTATAGTAAATTATTCAAAAAATAATTTTTTACTGTCGCAAATTTCAAATCCGCCAGGGATTGCCTTTTCTATAGTAAATTATTCAAAAACTAATTTTTTACTGTCGCAAATTTTAATTACGCCAGGGATTGCCTTTTATATAGTAAATTTTTCAAAAAATAATTTTATACTGTCGCAAATTTTAATTACGCCAGGGATTGCCTTTTCTATAGTAAATTATTCAAAAAATAATTTTCTACTGTCGCAAATTTTAATTACGCCAGGGATTGCCTTTTCTATAGTAAATTATTCAAAAAATAATTTTTTACTGTCGCAAATTTTAATTACGCCAGGGATTGCCTTTTCTATAGTAAATTATTCAAAAAATAATTTTTTACTGTCGCAAATTTTAATTGCGCCAGGGATTGCCTTTTCTACAGTAAATTTTTCAAAAAATAATTTTCTACTGTCGCAAATTTTAAATACGCCAGGGGTTGCCTTTTATATAGTAAATTTTTCAAAAAATAATTTTATACTGTCGCAAATTTTAATTACGCCAGGGATTGCCTTTTCTATAGTAAATTATTCAAAAAATATTTTTCTACTGTCGCAAATTTTAATTACGCCAGGGATTGCCTTTTCTATAGTAAATTATTCAAAAAATAATTTTTTACTGTCGCAAATTTTAAATACGCCAGGGATTGCCTTTTCTATAGTAAATTATTCAAAAAATAATTTTCTACTGTCGCAAATTTTAATTACGCCAGGGATTGCCTTTTCTATAGTAAATTTTTCAAAAAATAATTTTATACTGTCGCAAATTTTAATTACGCCAGGGATTGCCTTTTCTATAGTAAATTATTCAAAAAATAATTTTCTACTGTCGCAAATTTTAATTACGCCAGGGATTGCCTTTTCTATAGTAAATTATTCAAAAAATAATTTTCTACTGTCGCAAATTTTAATTACGCCAGGGATTGCCTTTTCTATAGATAAATTATTCAAAAAATAATTTTTTATTGTCGCAAATTTTAATTACGCCAGGGATTGCCTTTTCTATAGTAAATTTTTCAAAAAATAATTTTCTACTGTCGCAAATTTTAAATACGCCAGGGATTGCCTTTTCTATAGTAAATTATTCAAAAAATAATTTTTTACTGTCGCAAATTTTAATTACGCCAGGGATTGCCTTTTCTATAGTAAATTATTCAAAAAATAATTTTCTACTGTCGCAAATTTTAATTACGCCAGGGATTGCCTTTTCTATAGTAAATTATTCGAAAAATAATTTTCTACTGTCGCAAATTTTAATTACGCCAGGGATTGCCTTTTCTATAGTAAATTATTCAAAAAATAATTTTTTACTGTCGCAAATTTCAAATCCGCCAGGGATTGCCTTTTCTATAGTAAATTATTCAAAAAATAATTTTTTACTATCGCAAGTTTTAATTGCGCCAGGGATTGCCTTTTCTACAGTAAATTTTGCAAAAAATCATTTTTTTCTGTCGCAAATTTTAATTGCGCCAGGGATTGCCTTTTCTATAGTAAATTATTCAAAAAATAATTTTATACTGTCGCAAATTTTAATTACGCCAGGGATTGCCTTTTCTATAGTAAATTATTCAAAAAATATTTTTCTACTGTCGCAAATTTTAATTACGCCAGGGATTGCCTTTTCTATAGTAAATTATTCAAAAAATAATTTTCTACTGTCGCAAATTTTAATTACGCCAGGGATTGCCTTTTCTACAGTAAATTTTTCAAAAAATAATTTTCTACTGTCGCAAATTTTAATTACGCCAGGTATTGCCTTTTATATAGTAAATTTTTCAAAAAATAATTTTATACTGTCGCAAATTTTAATTACGCCAGGGATTGCCTTTTCTATAGTAAATTATTCAAAAAATAATTTTCTACTGTCGCAAATTTTAATTACGCCAGGGATTGCCTTTTCTATAGTAAATTATTCAAAAAATAATTTTTTACTGTCGCAAATTTTAAAGACGCCAGGAATTGCCTTTTCTATAGTAAATTATTCAAAAAATAATTTTCTACTGTCCAAATTTTAATTACGCCAGGGATTGCCTTTTCTATAGTAAATTATTTAAAAAATAATTTTTTACTGTCGCAAATTTTAATTGCGCCAGGGATTGCCTTTTCTATAGTAAATTATTCGAAAAATAATTTTCTACTGTCGCAAATTTTAATTACGCCAGGGATTGCCTTTTCTATAGTAAATTATTCAAAAAATAATTTTTTACTGTCGCAAATTTCAAATCCGCCAGGGATTGCCTTTTCTATAGTAAATTATTCAAAAAATAATTATCTACTATCGCAAGTTTTAATTGCGCCAGGGATTGCCTTTTCTACAGTAAATTTTGCAAAAAATAATTTTTTACTGTCGCAAATTTTAATTGCGCCAGGGATTGCCTTTTCTATAGTAAATTATTCAAAAAATAATTTTTTACTGTCGCAAATTTTAATTGCGCCAGGGATTGCCTTTTTTATAGTAAATTATTAAAAAAATAATTTTTTACTGTCGCAAATTTCAAATCCGCCAGGGATTGCCTTTTCTACAGTAAATTTTTCAAAAACTAATTTTTTACTGTCGCAAATTTTAATTACGCCAGGGATTGCCTTTTCTATAGTAAATTATTCAAAAAATAATTTTCTACTGTCGCAAATTTTAATTACGCCAGGGATTGCCTTTTCTATAGTAAATTATTCAAAAAATAATTTTTTACTGTCGCAAATTTTAATTGCGCCAGGGATTGCCTTTTCTATAGTAAATTATTCAAAAAATAATTTTCTACTGTCGCAAATTTTAATTACGCCAGGGATTGCCTTTTCTATAGTAAATTATTCAAAAAATAATTTTTTACTGTCGCAAATTTTAATTGCGCCAGGGATTGCCTTTTCTATAGTAAATTATTCAAAAAATAATTTTCTACTGTCGCAAATTTTAATTGCGCCAGGGATAAACTTTTCTATAGTAAATTATTAAAAAATAATTTTCTACTGTCGCAAATTTTAATTACGCCAGGGATTGCCTTTTATATAGTAAATTATTCAAAAAATAATTTTTTACTGTCGCAAATTTTAATTGCGCCAGGGATTGCCTTTTCTACAGTAAATTTTTCAACAAATAATTTTCTACTGTCGCAAATTTTAAATACGCCAGGGATTGCCTTTTATATAGTAAATTTTTCAAAAAATAATTTTTTACTGTCGCAAATTTTAAATCCGCCAGGGATTGCCTTTTATATAGTAAATTTTTCAAAAAATAATTTTATATTGTCGCAAATTTTAATTACGCCAGGGATTGCCTTTTCTATAGTAAATTATTCAAAAAATAATTTTCTACTGTCGCAAATTTTAATTACGCCAGGGATTGCCTTTTCTATAGTAAATTATTCTAAAAATAATTTTTTACTGTCGCAAATTTTAAATACGCCAGGGATTGCCTTTTCTATAGTAAATTATTCAAAAAATAATTTTCTACTGTCGCAAATTTTAATTACGCCAGGGATTGCCTTTTCTATAGTAAATTATTCAAAAAATAATTTTTTACTGTCGCAAATTTTAATTGCCCCAGGGATTACCTTTTCTATAGTAAATTATTCAAAAAATAATTTTCTATTGTCGCAAATTTTAATTGCGCCAGGGATAACCTTTTCTATAGTAAATTATTAAAAAAATAATTTTCTACTGTCGCAAATTTTAATTACGCCAGGGATTGCCTTTTATATAGTAAATTATTCAAAAAATAATTTTTTACTGTCGCAAATTTTAATTGCGCCAGGGATTGCCTTTTCTACAGTAAATTTTTCAAAAAATAATTTTCTACTGTCGCAAATTTTAAATACGCCAGGGATTGCCTTTTATATAGTAAATTTTTCAAAAAATAATTTTATACTGTCGCAAATTTTAATTACGCCAGGGATTGCCTTTTCTATAGTAAATTATTCAAAAAATAATTTTCTACTGTCGCAAATTTTAATTACGCCAGGGATTGCCTTTTCTATAGTAAATTATTCAAAAAATAATTTTTTACTGTCGCAAATTTTAAATACGCCAGGGATTGGCATTTCTATAGTAAATTATTCAAAAAATAATTTTCTACTGTCGCAAATTTTAATTACGCCAGGGATTGCCTTTTCTATAGTAAATTTTTCAAAAAATAATTTTATACTGTCGCAAATTTTAATTACGCCAGGGATTGCCTTTTCTATAGTAAATTATTCAAAAAATAATTTTCTACTGTCGCAAATTTTAATTACGCCAGGGATTGCCTTTTCTATAGTAAATTATTCAAAAAATAATTTTTTACTGTCGCAAATTTTAATTACGCCAGGGATTGCCTTTTCTATAGTAAGTTTTTCAAAAAATAATTTTCTACTGTCGCAAATTTTAAATACGCCAGGGATTGCCTTTTATATAGTAAATTTTTCAAAAAATTATTTTATACTGTCGCAAATTTTAATTACGCCAGGGATTGCCTTTTCTATAGTAAATTATTCAAAAAATAATTTTCTACTGTCGCAAATTTTAATTACGCCAGGGATTGCCTTTTCTATAGTAAATTATTCAAAAAATAATTTTTTACTGTCGCAAAATTTAAATACGCCAGGGATTGCCTTTTCTATAGTAAATTATTCAAAAAATAATTTTCTACTGTCGCAAATTTTAATTACGCCAGGGATTGCCTTTTCTATAGTAAATTATTCAAAAAATAATTTTTTACTGTCGCAAATTTTAATTGCGCCAGGGATTACCTTTTCTATAGTAAATTATTCAAAAAATAATTTTCTACTGTCGCAAATTTTAATTACGCCAGGGATTGCCTTTTCTACAGTAAATTTTTCAAAAAATAATTTTCTACTGTCGCAAATTTTAAATACGCCAGGAATTGCCTTTTATATAGTAAATTTTTCAAAAAATAATTTTCTACTGTCGCAAATTTTAATTACGCCAGGGATTGCCTTTTCTATAGTAAATTATTTAAAAAATAATTTTTTACTGTCGCAAATTTTAATTACGCCAGGGATTGCCTTTTCTATAGTAAATTATTCAAAAAATAATTTTTTACTATCGCAAGTTCTAATTGCGCCAGGGATTGCCTTTCTACAGTAAATTTTGCAAAAAATAATTTTTTACTGTCGCAAATTTTAATTGCGCCAGGGATTGCCTTTTCTATTGTAAACTTTTCAAAAAATAATTTTCTACTGTCGCAAATTTTAATTGCGCCAGGGATTGCCTTTCTACAGTAAATTTTTCAAAAAATAATTTTTTACTGTCGCAAATTGTAATTGCGCCAGGGATTACCTTTTCTATAGTAAATTTTTCAAAAAATAATTTTCTACTGTCGCAAATTTTAATTGCGCCAGGGATTGCCTTTTCTATAGTAAATTATTCAAAAAATAATTTTCTACTGTCGCAAATTTTAATTACGCCAGGGATTGCCTTTTCTATAGTAAATTATTCAAAAAATAATTTTTTACTGTCGCAAATTTTAAGTGCGCCAGGGATTGCCTTTTCTATAGTAAATTATTCAAAAAATAATTTTCAACTGTCGCAAATTTTAATTACTCCAGGGATTGCCTTTTCTATAGTAAATTATTCAAAAAATAATTTTTTACTCTCGCAAATTTCAATTTCGTCAGGTAAATTTTTCACAAATTAATTTTTTACTGTCGCAAATTTTAAATACGCCAGGGATTGCCTTTTCTATAGTAAATTATTCAAAAAATAATTTTCTACTGTCGCAAATTTTAAATACGCCAGGGATTGCCTTTTCTATAGTAAATTATTCAAAAAATAATTTTCTACTCTCGCAAATTTTAATTACGCCAGGGACTGCCTTTTCTATAGTAAATTATTCAAAAAATAATTTTTTACTATCGCAAGTTTTAATTGCGCCAGGGATTGCCTTTTCTACAGTAAATTTTGCAAAAAATAATTTTTTACTGAAGCAAATTTTAATTGCGCCAGGGATTGCCTTTTCTATAGTAAACTTTTCAAAAAATAATTTTCTACTGTCGCAAATTTTAATTGCGCCAGGGATTGCCTTTCTACAGTAAATTTTTCAAAAAATAATTTTTTACTGTCGCAAATTGTAATTGCGCCAGGGATTACCTTTTCTATAGTAAATTTTTCAAAAAATAATTTTTTACTGTCGCAAATTTTAATTGCGCCAGGGATTGACTTTTCTATAGTAAATTATTCAAAAAATAATTTTCTACTGTCGCAAATTTTAATTACGCCAGGGATTGCCTTTTCTATAGTAAATTATTCAAAAAATAATTTTTTACTGTCGCAAATTTTAAGTGCGACAGGGATTGCCTTTTCTATAGTAAATTATTCAAAAAATAATTTTCAACTGTCGCAAATTTTAATTACTCCAGGGATTGCCTTTTCTATAGTAAATTATTCAAAAAATAATTTTTACTCTCGCAAATTTCAATTTCGTCAGGCAAATTTTTCACAAATTAATTTTTTACTGTCGCAAATTTTAAATACGCCAGGGATTGCCTTTTCTATAGTAAATTATTCAAAAAATAATTTTTTACTGTCGCAAATTTTAATTGCGCCAGGGATTGCCTTTTTTACAGTAAATTATTCAAAAAATAATTTTCTACTGTCGCAAATTTTAATTGCGCCAGGGATTGCCTTTTCTACAGTAAATTTTTCAAAAACTAATTTTTTACTGTCGCAAATTTTAATTACGCCAGGGCTTGCCTTTTATATAGTAAATTTTTCAAAAAATAATTTTATACTGTCGCAAATTTTAATTACGCCAGGGATTGCCTTTTCTATAGTAAATTATTCAAAAAACAATTTTTATAATTTTTTTAAATACGCCAGGGATTGCCTTTTCTATAGTAAATTACTCAAAAAATAATTTTTTACTATCGCAAGTTTTAATTGCGCCAGGGATTGCCTTTTCTACAGTAAATTTTGCAAAAAAATAATTTTTTACTGTCGCAAATTTTAATTGCGCCAGGGATTGCCTTTTCTATAGTAAACTTTTCAAAAAATAATTTTCTACCGTCGCAAAATTTAATTGCGCCAGAGATTGCCTTTCTACAGTAAATTTTTCAAAAAATAATTTTTTACTGTCGCAAATTGTAATCGCGCCAGGGATTACCTTTTCTATAGTAAATTTTTCAAAAAATAATTTTTTACTGTCGCAAATTTTAATTGCGCCAGGGATTGACTTTTCTTTAGTAAATTATTCAAAAAATAATTTTCTACTGTCGCAAATTTTAATTACGCCAGGGATTGCCTTTTCTATAGTAAATTATTCAAAAAATAATTTTTTACTGTCGCAAATTTTAAGTGCACCAGGGATTGCCTTTTCTATAGTAAATTATTCAAAAAATAATTTTCAACTGTCGCAAATTTTAATTACGCCAGGGATTGCTTTTTCTATAGTAAATTATTCAAAAAATAATTTTTTACTATCGCAAGTTTTAATTGCACCAGGGATTGCCTTTTCTATAGTAAATTATTCAAAAAATAATTTTCTACTGTCGCAAATTTTAATTACGGCAGGGATTGCCTTTTCTATAGTAAATTATTCAAAAAATAATTTTTTACTGTCGCAAATATCAAATCCGCCAGGGATTGCCTTTTCTATAGTAAATTATTCAAAAAATAATTTTTTACTATCGCAAGTTTTAATTGCGCCAGGGATTGCCTTTTCTACAGTAAATTTTGCAAAAAATAATTTTTTACTGTTGCAAATTTTAATTGCGCCAGGGATTGCCTTTTCTATAGTAAATTTTTCACAAATTAATTTTTTACTGTCGCAAATTTTAATTACGCCAGGGATTGCCTTTTCTATAGTAAATTTTTCAAAAAATAATTTTCTACTGTCGCAAATTTTAAATACGCCAGGGATTACATTTTATATAGTAAATTTTTCAAAAAATAATTTTATACTGTCGCAAATTTTAATTACGCCAGGGATTGCCTTTTTTTAGTAAATTATTCAAAAAATAATTTTCTACTGTCGCAAATTTTAATTACGCCAGGGATTGCCTTTTCTATAGTAAATTATTCAAATAATAATTTTTTACTGTCGCAAATTTTAAATACGCCAGGGATTGCCTTTTCTATAGTAAATTATTCAAAAAATAATTTTCTACTGTCGCAAATTTTAACTACGCCAGGGATTGCCTTTTCTATAGTAAATTATTCAAAAAATAATTTTTTACTGTCGCAAATTTTAATTCCGCCAGGGATTGCCTTTTCTATAGTAAATTTTTCAAAAAATAATTTTCTACTGTCGCAAATTTTAATTACGCCAGGGATTGCCTTTTCTATAGTAAATTATTCAAAAAATAATTTTTTACTGTCGCAAATTTTAATTGCGCCAGGGATTGCCTTTTCTATAGTAAATTTTTCAAAAAATAATTTTCTACTGTCTCAAATTTTAAATACGCCAGGTATAGCCTTTTATATAGTAAATTTTTCAAAAAATAATTTTATACTGTCGCAAATTTTAATTACGCCAGGGATTGCCTTTTCTATAGTAAATTATTCAAAAAATAATTTTCTACTGTCGCAAATTTTAATTACGCCAGGGATTGCCTTTTCTATAGTAAATTTTTCAAAAATTAATTTTTTACTGTCGCAAATTTTAAATACGCCAGGGATTGCCTTTTCTATAGTAAATTTTTCACAAATTAATTTTTTACTGTCGCAAATTTTAATTACGCCAGGGATTGCCTTTTCTATAGTAAATTTTTCAAAAAATAATTTTATACTGTCGCAAATTTTAATTACGCCAAGGATTGCCTTTTCTATAGTAAATTATTCAAAAAATAATTTTTTACTGTCGCAAATTTTAAATACGCCAGGGATTGCCTTTCCTATAGTAAATTATTCAAAAAATAATTTTTTTGTCGCAAATTTTAATTACGCCAGGGATTGCCTTTTCTATAGTAAATTATTCAAAAAATAATTTTCTACTGTCGCAAATTTTAATTACGGCAGGGATTGCCTTTTCTATAGTAAATTATTCAAAAAATAATTTTTTTACTGTCGCAAATTTTAATTGCGCCAGGGATTGCCTTTTCTATAGGAAATTATTCAAAAAATAATTTTTTACTGTCGCAAATTTTAATTGCGCCAGGGATTGCCTTTTCTATAGTAAATTATTCAAAAAATAATTTTCTACTGTCGCAAATTTTAATTACGCCAGGGATTGCTTTTCTATATTAAATTATTCAAAAAATAATTTGTTACTGTCGCAAATTTTAAATACGCCAGGGATTGCCTTTTCTATAGTAAATTATTCAAAAAATAATTTTTTACTGTCGCAAATTTTAATTACGCCAGGGATTGCCTTTTCTATAGTAAATTATTCAAAAAATAATTTTTTACTGTCGAAAATTTTAATTGCGCCAGGGATTGCCTTTTCTATAGTAAATTATTCAAAAAATAATTTTCTACTGTCGCAAATTTTAATTACGCCAGGGATTGCCTTTTCTATAGCAAATTATTCAAAAAATAATTTTCTACTGTCGCAAATTTTAATTACGGCAGGGATTGCCTTTTCTATAGTAAATTATTCAAAAAATAATTTTTTACTGTCGCAAATTTTAATTACGCCAGGGATTGCCTTTTCTATAGTAAATTATTCAAAAAATAATTTTTTACTGTCGCAAATTTTAATTGCGCCAGGGATTGCCTTTTCTATAGTAAATTATTCAAAAAATAATTTTCTACTGTCGCAAATTTTAATTACGCCAGGGATTGCCTTTTCTATAGTAAATTATTCAAAAAATAATTTTTTACTGTCGCAAATTTCAAATCCGCCAGGGATTGCCTTTTCTATAGTAAATTATTCAAAAAATAATTTTTTACTATCGCAAGTTTTCATTGCGCCAGGGATTGCCTTTTCTACAGTAAATTTTGCAAAAAATAATTTTTTACTGTCGCAAATTTTAATTGCGCCAGGGATTGCCTTTTCTATAGTAAACTTTTCAAAAAATAATTTTCTACTGTCGCAAATTTCAATTGCGCCAGGGATTGCCTTTCTACAGTAAATTATTCAAAAAATAATTTTTTTACTGTCGCAAATTTTAATTGCGCCAGGGATTGCCTTTTCTATAGTAAATTTTTCAAAAAATAATTTTTTACTGTCGCAAATTTTAATTGCGCCAGGGATTGCCTTTTCTATAGTAAATTATTCAAAAAATAATTTTCTACTGTCGCAAATTTTAATTACGCCAGGGATTGCTTTTCTATATTAAATTATTCAAAAAATAATTTGTTACTGTCGCAAAATTTAAATACGCCAGGGATTGTCTTTTCTATAGTAAATTATTCAAAAAATAATTTTTTACTGTCGCAAATTTTAATTGCGCCAGGGATTGCCTTTTCTATAGTAAACTTTTCAAAAAATAATTTTCTACTGTCGCAAATTTTAATTGCGCCAGGGATTGCCTTTCTACAGTAAATTTTTCAAAAAATAATTTTTTACTGTCGCAAATTGTAATTTCGCCAGGGATTACCTTTTCTATAGTAAATTTTTCAAAAAATAATTTTTTACTGTCGCAAATTTTAATTGCGTCAGGGATTGCCTTTTCTATAGTAAATTATTCAAAAAATAATTTTCTACTGTCGCAAATTTTAATTACGCCAGGGATTGCCTTTACTATAGTAAATTATTCAAAAAATAATTTTTTACTATCGCAAGTTTTAATTGCGCCAGGGATTGCCTTTTCTATAGTAAATTATTCAAAAATAATTTTCTACTGTCGCAAATTTTAATTACGCCAGGGATTGCCTTTTCTATAGTAAATTATTCAAAAAATAATTTTCTACTGTCGCAAATTTTAATTACGGCAGGGATTGCCTTTTCTATAGTAAATTATTCAAAAAATAATTTTTTACTGTCGCAAATTTTAATTGCGCCAGGGATTACCTTTTCTATAGGAAATTATTCAAAAAATAATTTTTTACTGTCGCAAATTTTAATTGCGCCAGGGATTGCCTTTTCTATAGTAAATTATTCAAAAAATAATTTTCTACTGTCGCAAATTTTAATTACGCCAGGGATTGCCTTTTCTATATTAAATTATTCAAAAAATAATTTTTTACTGTCGCAAATTTTAAATACGCCAGGGATTGCCTTTTCTATAGTAAATTATTCAAAAAATAATTTTTACTGTCGCAAATTTTAATTACGCCAGGGATTGCCTTTTCTATAGTAAATTATTCAAAAAATAATTTTTTACTGTCGCAAATTTTAATTGCGCCAGGGATTGCCTTTTCTATAGTAAATTATTCAAAAAATAATTTTCTACTGTCGCAAATTTTAATTGCGCCAGGGATTGCCTTTTCTATAGTAAACTTTTCAAAAAATAATTTTCTACTGTCGCAAATTTTAATTGCGCCAGGGATTGCCTTTCTACAGTAAATTTTTCAAAAAATAATTTTTTACTGTCGCAAATTGTAATTGCGCCAGGGATTACCTTTTCTATAGTAAATTTTTCAAAAAATAATTTTTTACTGTCGCAAATTTTAATTGCGCCAGGGATTGCCTTTTCTATAGTAAATTATTCAAAAAATAATTTTCTACTGTCGCAAATTTTAATTACGCCAGGGATTGCCTTTACTATAGTAAATTATTCAAAAAATAATTTTCTACTATCGCAAGTTTTAATTGCGCCAGGGATTGCCTTTTCTATAGTAAATTATTCAAAAAATAATTTTCTACTGTCGCAAATTTTAATTACGCCAGGGATTGCCTTTTCTATAGTAAATTATTCAAAAAATAATTTTCTACTGTCGCAAATTTTAATTACGGCAGGGATTGCCTTTTCTATAGTAAATTATTCAAAAAATAATTTTTTACTGTCGCAAATTTTAATTGCGCCAGGGATTGCCTTTTCTATAGGAAATTATTCAAAAAATAATTTTTTACTGTCGCAAATTTTAATTGCGCCAGGGATTGCCTTTTCTATAGTAAATTATTCAAAAAATAATTTTCTACTGTCGCAAATTTTAATTACGCCAGGGATTGCCTTTTCTATATTAAATTATTCAAAAAATAATTTTTTACTGTCGCAAATTTTAAATACGCCAGGGATTGCCTTTTCTATAGTAAATTATTCAAAAAATAATTTTTACTGTCGCAAATTTTAATTACGCCAGGGATTGCCTTTTCTATAGTAAATTATTCAAAAAATAATTTTTTACTGTCGCAAATTTTAATTGCGCCAGGGATTGCCTTTTCTATAGTAAATTATTCAAAAAATAATTTTCTACTGTCGCAAATTTTAATTACGCCAGGGATTGCTTTTCTATATTAAATTATTCAAAAAATAATTTGTTACTGTCGCAAAATTTAAATACGCCAGGGATTGTCTTTTCTATAGTAAATTATTCAAAAAATAATTTTTTACTGTCGCAAATTTTAATTGCGCCAGGGATTGCCTTTTCTATAGTAAACTTTTCAAAAAATAATTTTCTACTGTCGCAAATTTTAATTGCGCCAGGGATTGCCTTTCTACAGTAAATTTTTCAAAAAATAATTTTTTACTGTCGCAAATTGTAATTTCGCCAGGGATTACCTTTTCTATAGTAAATTTTTCAAAAAATAATTTTTTACTGTCGCAAATTTTAATTGCGCCAGGGATTGCCTTTTCTATAGTAAATTATTCAAAAAATAATTTTCTACTGTCGCAAATTTTAATTACGCCAGGGATTGCCTTTACTATAGTAAATTATTCAAAAAATAATTTTTTACTATCGCAAGTTTTAATTGCGCCAGGGATTGCCTTTTCTATAGTAAATTATTCAAAAATAATTTTCTACTGTCGCAAATTTTAATTACGCCAGGGATTGCCTTTTCTATAGTAAATTCAAAAAATAATTTTCTACTGTCGCAAATTTTAATTACGGCAGGGATTGCCTTTTCTATAGTAAATTATTCAAAAAATAATTTTTTACTGTCGCAAATTTTAATTGCGCCAGGGATTGCCTTTTCTATAGGAAATTATTCAAAAAATAATTTTTTTCTGTCGCAAATTTTAATTGCGCCAGGGATTGCCTTTTCTATAGTAAATTATTCAAAAAATAATTTTCTACTGTCGCAAATTTTAATTACGCCAGGGATTGCTTTTCTATATTAAATTATTCAAAAAATAATTTGTTACTGTCGCAAAATTTAAATACGCCAGGGATTGTCTTTTCTATAGTAAATTATTCAAAAAATAATTTTTTACTGTCGCAAATTTTAATTGCGCCAGGGATTGCCTTTTCTATAGTAAACTTTTCAAAAAATAATTTTCTACTGTCGCAAATTTTAATTGCGCCAGGGATTGCCTTTCTACAGTAAATTTTTCAAAAAATAATTTTTTACTGTCGCAAATTGTAATTTCGCCAGGGATTACCTTTTCTATAGTAAATTTTTCAAAAAATAATTTTTTACTGTCGCAAATTTTAATTGCGCCAGGGATTGCCTTTTCTATAGTAAATTATTCAAAAAATAATTTTCTACTGTCGCAAATTTTAATTACGCCAGGGATTGCCTTTACTATAGTAAATTATTCAAAAAATAATTTTTTACTATCGCAAGTTTTAATTGCGCCAGGGATTGCCTTTTCTATAGTAAATTATTCAAAAATAATTTTCTACTGTCGCAAATTTTAATTACGCCAGGGATTGCCTTTTCTATAGTAAATTATTCAAAAAATAATTTTCTACTGTCGCAAATTTTAATTACGGCAGGGATTGCCTTTTCTATAGTAAATTATTCAAAAAATAATTTCTTACTGTCGCAAATTTTAATTGCGCCAGGGATTGCCTTTTCTATAGGAAATTATTCAAAAAATAATTTTTTACTGTCGCAAATTTTAATTGCGCCAGGGATTGCCTTTTCTATAGTAAATTATTCAAAAAATAATTTTCTACTGTCGCAAATTTTAATTACGCCAGGGATTGCCTTTTCTATATTAAATTATTCAAAAAATAATTTTTTACTGTCGCAAATTTTAAATACGCCAGGGATTGCCTTTTCTATAGTAAATTATTCAAAAAATAATTTTTACTGTCGCAAATTTTAATTACGCCAGGGATTGCCTTTTCTATAGTAAATTATTCAAAAAATAATTTTTTACTGTCGCAAATTTTAATTGCGCCAGGGATTGCCTTTTCTATAGTAAATTATTCAAAAAATAATTTTCTACTGTCGCAAATTTTAATTGCGCCAGGGATTGCCTTTTCTATAGTAAACTTTTCAAAAAATAATTTTCTACTGTCGCAAATTTTAATTGCGCCAGGGATTGCCTTTCTACAGTAAATTTTTCAAAAAATAATTTTTTACTGTCGCAAATTGTAATTGCGCCAGGGATTACCTTTTCTATAGTAAATTTTTCAAAAAATAATTTTTTACTGTCGCAAATTTTAATTGCGCCAGGGATTGCCTTTTCTATAGTAAATTATTCAAAAAATAATTTTCTACTGTCGCAAATTTTAATTACGCCAGGGATTGCCTTTACTATAGTAAATTATTCAAAAAATAATTTTTTACTATCGCAAGTTTTAATTGCGCCAGGGATTGCCTTTTCTATAGTAAATTATTCAAAAAATAATTTTCTACTGTCGCAAATTTTAATTACGCCAGGGATTGCCTTTTCTATAGTAAATTATTCAAAAAATAATTTTCTACTGTCGCAAATTTTAATTACGGCAGGGATTGCCTTTTCTATAGTAAATTATTCAAAAAATAATTTTTTACTGTCGCAAATTTTAATTGCGCCAGGGATTGCCTTTTCTATAGGAAATTATTCAAAAAATAATTTTTTACTGTCGCAAATTTTAATTGCGCCAGGGATTGCCTTTTCTATAGTAAATTATTCAAAAAATAATTTTCTACTGTCGCAAATTTTAATTACGCCAGGGATTGCCTTTTCTATATTAAATTATTCAAAAAATAATTTTTTACTGTCGCAAATTTTAAATACGCCAGGGATTGCCTTTTCTATAGTAAATTATTCAAAAAATAATTTTTACTGTCGCAAATTTTAATTACGCCAGGGATTGCCTTTTCTATAGTAAATTATTCAAAAAATAATTTTTTACTGTCGCAAATTTTAATTGCGCCAGGGATTGCCTTTTCTATAGTAAATTATTCAAAAAATAATTTTCTACTGTCGCAAATTTTAATTACGCCAGGGATTGCCTTTTCTATAGTAAATTATTCAAAAAATAATTTTTTACTGTCGCAAATTTCAAATCCGCCAGGGATTGCCTTTTCTATAGTAAATTATTCAAAAAATAATTTTTTACTATCGCAAGTTTTAATTGCGCCAGGGATTGCCTTTTCTACAGTAAATTTTGCAAAAAATTATTTTTTACTGTCGCAAATTTTAATTGCGCCAGGGATTGCCTTTTCTATAGTAAACTTTTCAAAAAATAATTTTCTACTGTCGCAAATTTTAAATACGCCAGGGATTGCCTTTTCTATAGTAAATTATTCAAAAAATAATTTTTTACTATCGCAAGTTTTAATTGCGCCAGGGATAGCCTTTTCTACAGTAAATTTTGCAAAAAATAATTTTTTACTGTTGCAAATTTTAATTGCGCCAGGGATTGCCTTTTCTATAGTAAATTAATCAAAAAATAATTTTCTACTGTCGCAAATTTTAATTACGCCAGGGATTGCCTTTTCTATAGTAAATTATTCAAAAAATTATTTTTTACAGTCGCAAATTTTAATTGCGCCAGGGGATTACCTTTTCTATAGTAAATTATTCAAAAAATAAGTTTCTACTGTCGCAAATTTTAATTACGCCAGGGATTGCCTTTTCTATAGTAAATTATTCAAAAAATAATTTTTTACTGTCGAAAATTTCAAATCCGCCAGGGATTGCCTTTTCTATAGTAAATTATTCAAAAAATAATTTTTTACTATCGCAAGTTTTAATTGCGCCAGGGATTGCCTTTTTCTACAGTAAATTTTGCAAAAAATAATTTTTTACTGCCGCAAATTTTAATTGCGCCAGGATTGCCTTTTCTATAGTAAATTTTGCAAAAAATAATTTTTTACTGCCGCAAATTTTAATTGCGCCAGGGATTGCCTTTTCTATAGTAAACTTTTCAAAAATAATTTTCTACTGTCGCAAATTTTAATTGCGCCAGGGATTGCCTTTCTACAGTAAATTTTTCAAAAAATAATTTTTTACTGTCGCAAATTTTAATTGCGCCAGGGATTACCTTTTCTATAGTAAATTATTCAAAAAATAATTTTTTACTATCGCAAGTTTTAATTGCGCCAGGGATTGCCTTTTCTAAAGTAAATTTTGCAAAAAATAATTTTTTACTGTTGCAAATTTTAATTGCGCTAGGGATTGCCTTTTCTATAGTAAATTATTCAAAAAATAATTTTCTACTGTCGCAAATTTTTATTACGCCAGGGATTGCCTTTTCTATAGTAAATTATTCAAAAAATAATTTTTTACTGTCGCAAATTTCAAATCCGCAAGGGATTGCCTTTCCTATAGTAAATTATTCAAAAAATTATATTTTACTATCGCAAGTTTTAATTGCGCCAGGAATTGCCTTTTCTACAGTAAATTTTGCAAAAAATAATTTTTTACTGTTGCAAATTTTAATTGCGCCAGGGATTGCCTTTCCTATAGTAAATTTTTCACAAATTAATTTTTGACTGTCGCAAATTTTAATTACGCCAGGGATTGCCTTTTCTATAGTAAATTTTTCAAAAAATAATTTTCTACTGTCACAAATTTTAATTACGCCAGGGATTGCCTTTTCTATAGTAAATTATTCAAAAAATAATTTTTTACTGTCGCAAATTTTAAATACGCCAGGGATTGCCTTTTCTATAGTAAATTATTCAAAAAATAATTTTCTACTGTCGCAAATTTTAATTACGCCAGGGATTGCCTTTTCTATAGTAAATTATTCAAAAAATAATTTTTTACAGTCGCAAATTTTAATTGCGCCAGGGATTGCCTTTTCTATTGTAAATTTTTCAAAAATTAATTTTTTTCTGTCGCAAATTTTAGATAAGCCAGGGATTGCCGTTTTCTATAGTAAATTTTTCACAAATTAATTTTTTAATGTCGCAAATTTTAATTACGCCAGGGATTGCCTTTTCTATAGTAAATTTTTCAAAAAATAATTTTATACTGTCGCAAATTTTAATTACGCCAGGGATTGCCTTTTTCTATAGTAAATTATTCAAAATATAATTTTTTAATGTCGCAAATTTTAAATACGCCAGGGATTGCCTTTCTACAGTAAATTTTTCAAAAAATAATTTTTTACTGTCGCAAATTGTAATTGCGCCGGGGATTACCTTTTCTATAGTAAATTTTTCAAAAAATAATTTTTTACTGTCGCAAATTTTAATTGCGCCACGCATTGCCTTTTCTATAATAAATTATTCAAAAAATAATTTTCTACTGTCGCAAATTTTAATTACGCCAGGAATTGCCTTTTCTATAGTAAATTTTTCAAAAAATAATTTTATACTGTCGCAAATTTTAGATAAGCCAGGGATTGCCTTTTCTATAGTAAATTTTTCACAAATTAATTTTTACTGTCGCAAATTTTAATTACGCCAGGGATTGCCTTTTCTATAGTAAATTTTTCAAAAAATAATTTTCTACTGTCGCAAATTTTAATTGCGCCAGGGATTGCCTTTTCTATTGTAAATTTTTCAAAAATTAATTTTTTTCTGTCGCAAATTTTAGATAAGCCAGGGGATTGCCTTTTCTATAGTAAATTTTTCACAAATTAATTTTTTACTGTCGCAAATTATAATTACGCCAGGGATTGCCTTTTCTATAGTAAATTTTTCAAAAAATAATTTTATACTGTCGCAAATTTTAGATAAGCCAGGGATTGCCTTTTCTATAGTAAATTTTTCACAAATTAATTTTTTACTGTCGCAAATTTTAATTACGCCAGGGATTGCCTTTTCTATAGTAAATTTTTCAAAAAATAATTTTATACTGTCGCAAATTTTAATTACGCCAGGGATTGCCTTTTCTATAGTAAATTATTCAAAATATAATTTTTTAATGTCGCAAATTTTAAATACGCCAGGGATTGCCTTTCTACAGTAAATTTTTCAAAAAATAATTTTTTTACTGTCGCAAATTGTAATTGCGCCGGGGATTACCTTTTCTATAGTAAATTTTTCAAAAAATAATTTTTTACTGTCGCAAATTTTAATTGCGCCACGCATTGCCTTTTCTATAATAAATTATTCAAAAAATAATTTTCTACTGTCGCAAATTTTAATTACGCCAGGAATTGCCTTTTCTATAGTAAATTTTTCAAAAAATAATTTTATACTGTCGCAACTTTTAATTACGCCAGGGATTTCCTTTTCTAAAGTAAATTTTTCAAAAAATAATTTTCTACTGTCGCAAATTTTAAATACGCCACGGATTACCTTTCATATAGTAAATTTTTCAAAAAATAATTTTATACTGTCGCAAATTTTAATTACGCCAGGGATTGCCTTTTCTAAAGTAAATTATTCAAAAAATAATTTTCTACTGTCGCAAATTTTAAATACGCCAGGGATTGCCTTTTCTATAGTAAATTTTTCAAAAAATAATTTTCTATTGACGCAAATTTTAATTACGCCAGGGATTGCCTTTTCTATAGTAAATTATTCAAAAAATAATTTTTTACTATCGCAAGTTTTAATTGCGCCAGGGATTGCCTTTTCTACAGTAAATTTTGCAAAAAATAATTTTTTACTGTTGCAAATTTTAATTGCGCCAGGGATTGCCTTTTCTATAGCAAATTAATCAAAAAATAATTTTCTACTGTCGCAAATTTTAATTACGCCAGGGATTGCCTTTTCTATAGTAAATTATTCAAAAAATAATTTTTTACAGTCGCAAATGTTAATTGCGCCAGGGATTGCCTTTTCTATAGTAAATTATTCAAAAATAATTTTTTACTGTCGCAAATTTCAAATCCGCAAGGGATTGCCTTTCCTATAGTAAATTATTCAAAAAATAATATTTTACTATCGCAAGTTTTAATTGCGCCAGGAATTGCCTTTTCTACAGTAAATTTTGCAAAAAATAATTTTTTACTGTTGCAAATTTTAATTGCGCCAGGGATTGCCTTTCCTATAGTAAATTTTTCACAAATTAATTTTTGACTGTCGCAAATTTTAATTACGCCAGGGATTGCCTTTTCTATAGTAAATTTTTCAAAAAATAATTTTCTACTGTCACAAATTTTAAATACGCCAGGGATTTCCTTTTATATAGTAAAATTTCAAAAAATAATTTTATACTGTCGCAAATTTTAATTACGCCAGGGATTGCCTTTTCTATAGTAAATTATTCAAAAAATAATTTTCTATTGTCGCAAATTTTAATTACGCCAGGGATTGCCTTTTCTATAGTAAATTATTCAAAAAATAATTTTTTACTGTCGCAAATTTTAAATACGCCAGGGATTGCCTTTTCTATAGTAAATTATTCAAAAAATAATTTTCTACTGTCGCAAATTTTAATTACGCCAGGGATTGCCTTTTCTATAGTAAATTATTCAAAAAATAATTTTTTACAGTCGCAAATTTTAATTGCGCCAGGGATTGCCTTTTCTATAGTAAATTATTCAAAAAATAATTTTCTACTGTCGCAAATTTTAATTACGACAGGATTGCCTTTTCTATAGTAAATTATTCAAAAAATAATTTTTTACTGTCGCAAATTTTAATTGCGCCAGGGATTGCCTTTTCTATAGTAAATTTTTCAAAAAATAATTTTCTACTGTCGCAAATTTTAAATACGCCAGGGATTGCCTTTTATATAGTAAATTTTTCAAAAAATAATTTTATACCGTCGCAAATTTTAATTACGCCAGGGATTGCCTTTTCTATAGTAAATTATTCAAAAAATAATTTTCTACTGTCGCAAATTTTAATTACGCCAGGGATTGCCTTTTCTATTGTAAATTTTTCAAAAATTAATTTTTTACTGTCGCAAATTTTAGATACGCCAGGGATTGCCTTTTCTATAGTAAATTTTTCACAAATTAATTTTTTACTGTCGCAAATTTTAATTACGCCAGGGATTGCCTTTTCTATAGTAAATTTTTTCAAAAAATAATTTTATACTGTCGCAAATTTTAATTACGCCAGGGATTGCCTTTTCTATAGTAAATTATTCAAAAAATAATTTTTTAATGTCGCAAATTTTAAATACGCCAGGGATTGCCTTTCTACAGTAAATTTTTCAAAAAATAATTTTTTACTGTCGCAAATTGTAATTGCGCCGGGGATTACCTTTTCTATAGTAAATTTTTCAAAAAATAATTTTTTACTGTCGCAAATTTTAATTGCGCCAGGGATTGCCTTTTCTACAATAAATTATTCAAAAAATAATTTTCTACTGTCGCAAATTTTAATTACGCCAGGAATTGCCTTTTCTATAGTAAATTATTCAAAAAATAATTTTTTACTGTCGCAAATTTTAAGTGCGCCAGGGATTGCCTTTTCTATAGTAAATTATTCAAAAAATAATTTTCAACTGTCGCAAATTTTAATTACGCCAGGGATTGCCTTTTCTATAGTAAATTATTCAAAAAATAATTTTTTACTATCGCAAGTTTTAATTGCGCCAGGGGTTGCCTTTTCTATAGTAAATTATTCAAAAAATAATTTTCTACTGTCGCAAATTTTAATTACGCCAGGGATTGCCTTTTCTATAGTAAATTATTCAAAAAATAATTTTTTACTGTCGCAAGTTTCAAATCCGCCAGGGATTGCCTTTTCTATAGTAAATTATTCAAAAAATAATTTTTTACTATCGCAAAATTTAATTGCGCCAGGGATTGCCTTTTCTACAGTAAATTTTGCAAAATATAATTTTTTACTGTTGCAAATTTTAATTGCGCCAGGGATTGCCTTTTCTATAGTAAATTTTTCACAAATTAATTTTTTACTGTCGCAAATTTTAATTACGCCAGGGATTGCCTTTTCTAAAGTAAATTTTTCAAAAAATAATTTTCTACTGTCGCAAATTTTAAATACGCCAGGGATTACCTTTCATATAGTAAAGTTTTCAAAAAATAATTTTATACTGTCGCAAATTTTAATTACGCCAGGGATTGCCTTTTCTATAGTAAATTATTCAAAAAATAATTTTCTACTGTCGCAAATTTTAATTACGCCAGGGATTGCCTTTTCTATAGTAAATTATTCAAAAAATAATTTTTTACTGTCGCAAATTTTAATTGCGCCAAGGATTGCCTTTTCTATAGTAAATTATTCAAAAAAATAATTTTCTACTGTCGCAAATTTTAATTACGCCAGGGATTGCCTTTTCTATAGTAAATTATTCAAAAAAT
>CAWVNZ010002342.1:0-38471 GCA_963930735.1 Dioctria linearis | reverse complement strand
AAGGCAATCCCTGGCGTAATTAAAATTTGCGACAGTAAAAAATAATTTTTTGAAAAATTTACTGTAGAAAAGGCAATCCCTGGCGCAATTAAAATTTGCGACAGTAAAAAATTATTTTTTGAAAAATTTACTATAGAAAAGGCAATCCCTGGCGTAATTAAGATTTGCGACAGTAAAAAATTAGTTTTTGAATAATTTACTATAGAAAAGCCAATCCCTGGCGTATTTAAAATTTGCGACAGTAAAAAATTAATTTTTGAAAAATTTACTATAGAAAAGGCAATCCCTGGCGTATATAAAATTTCCGACAGTAAAAGATTAATTTTTGAAAAACTTACTATAGAAAAGGCAATCCCTGGTGCAATTAAAATTTGCGACAGTAAAAAATTAGTTTTTGAAAAATTTACTGTAGAAAAGGCAATCCCTGGCGTAATTAAAATTTGCGACAGTAAAAAATTAATTTTTGAAAAATTTTCTATAGAAAGGCAATCCCTGGCGCAATTAAAATTTGCGACAGTAAAAAATTAGTTTTTGAAAAATTTACTATAGAAAAGGCAATCCCCGGCCTAATTAAAATTTGCGACAGTAAAAAATTATTTTTTGAAAAATTTACTGTGGAAAAGGCAATCCCTGGCGCAATTAAAATTTGCGACAGTAGAAAATTATTTTTTGAAAATTTTACTATAGAAAAGGCAATCCCTGGCGCAATTAAAATTTGCGACAGTATAAAATTAATTTTTGAAAAAATTACTATAGAAAAGGCAATCCCTGGCGTAATTAAAATTTGCGACAGTATAAAATTAATTTTTGAAAAATTTACTATAGAAAAGGAAATCCCTGGCGTAATTAAAATTTGCGACAGTAAAAAATTAGTTTTTCAAAAATTTACTGTAGAAAAGGCATTCCCTAGCGCAATTAAAATTTGCGAGAGTAAAAAATTATTTTTTGAAAATTTTACTATAGAAAAGGCAATCCCTGGCGTAATTAAAATTTGCGAGAGTAAAAAATTAGTTTTTGAATAATTTACTATAGAAACGGCAATCCCTGGCGTATTTAAAATTTGCGACAGTAAAAAATTAATTTTTGAAAAATTTACTATAGAAAAGGCAATCCCTGGCGTATTTAAAATTTGCGACAGTAAAAAATTAATTTTTGAAAAATTTACTATAGAAAAGGCAATCCCTGGCGCAATTAAAATTTGCGACAGTAGAAAATTATTTTTTGAAAAATTTACTATAGAAACGGCAATCCCTGGCGTAAATAAAACTTGCGACAGTAAAAAAATTGTTTTTGAAAAATTTACTGTAAAAAAGGCAATCCCTGGCGTAATTAAAATTTGCGACAGTAAAAAATTAGTTTTTCAAAAATTTACTGTAGAAAAGGCAATCCCTAGCGCAATTAAAATTTGCCAGAGTAAAAAATTATTTTTTGAAAATTTTACTTTAGAAAAGGCAATCCCTGGCGTAATAAAAATTTGCGACAGTAAAAAATTAGTTTTTCAAAAATTTACTGTAGAAAATGCAATCCCTAGCGCAATTAAAATTTGCGAGAGTAAAAAAATATTTTTGGAAAAATTTACTATAGAAAAGGCAATCCCTGGCGTAATTAAAATTTGCGACAGTAAAAAATTAGTTTTAGAATAATTTACTATAGAAAAGGCAATCCCTAGCGTAATTAAAATTTGCGACAGTAAAAAACTAGTTTTTGAAAAATTTACTGTAGAAAAGGCAATCCCTGGCGCTATTAAAATTTGCGACAGTATAAAATTAAATTTTGAAAAATTTACTATAGAAAAGGCAATCCCTGGCGTAATTAAAATTTGCGACAATAAAAAATTATTTTTTGAAAAATTTACTGTAGAAAAGGCAATCCCTGGCGTAATTAAAATTTGCGACAGTAAAAAATTAATTTTTGAAAAATTTACTGTAGAAAAGGCAATCCCTGGCGCAATTAAATTTTGCGACAGTAAAAAATTATTTTTTGAAAAATTTACTATAGAAAAGGCAATCCCTGGCGTAATTAAAACTTGCGACAGTAAAAAATTAGTTTTTGAAAAATTTACTATAGAAACGGCAATCCCTGGCGCAATTAAAATTTGCGACAGTAGAAAATTATTTTTTGCAAAACTTACTATAGAAAAGGCAATACCTGGCGCAATTAAAATTTGCGACAGTAAAAAATAATTTTTTGAAAAATTTACTGTAGAAAAGGCAATCCCTGGCGCAATTAAAATTTGCGACAGTAAAAAATTAATTTTTGAAAAATTTACTGTAGAAAAGGCAATCCCTGGCGCAATTAAGTTTTGCGACAGTAAAAAATTATTTTTTGAAAAATTTACTATAGAAAAGGCAATCCCTGGCGTAATTAAAACTTGCGACAGTAAAAAATTAGTTTTTGAAAAATTTACTATAGAAAAGGCAATCCCTGGCGCAATTAAAATTTGCGACAGTAGAAAATTATTTTTTGCAAAATTTACTATAGAAAAGGCAATACCTGGCGGAATTAAAATTTGCGACAGTATAAAATTAAATTTTGAAAAATTTACTATAGAAAAGGCAATCCCTGGCGTAATTAAAATTTGCGACAGTATAAAATTAATTTTTGAAAAATTTACTATAAAAAATGCAATCCCTGGCGTAATTAAAATTTGCGACAGTAAAAAATAATTTTTTGAAAAATTTACTGTAGAAAAGGCAATCCCTGGCGCAATTAAAATTTGCGACAGTAAAAAATTATTTTTTGAAAAATTTACTGTAGAAAAGGCAATCCCTGGGGCAATTAAAATTTGCGACAGTATAAAATTAATTTTTGAAAAATTTACTATAGAAAAGGCAAACCCTGGCGTAATTAAAATTTGCGACAGTAGAAAATTATTATTTGAAAAATTTACTATAGAAAAGGCAATCCCTGGCGTATTTAAAATTTGCGACAGTAAAAAATTATTTTTTGGAAAATTTACTATAGAAAAGGCAATCCATGGCGTATTTAAAATTTGCGACAGTAAAAAATTAAATTTTGAGAAATTTACTATAGAAAAGGCAATCCCTGGCGTATTTAAAATTTGCGACAGTAAAAAATTAAATTTTGAGAAATTTACTATAGAAAAGGCAATCCCTGGCGTAATTAAAATTTGCGACAGTAAAAAATTATTTTTTGAAAAATTTACTATAGAAATGGCAATCCCAGGCGTATTTAAAATTTGCGACAGTAAAAAATTAATTTTTGAAAAATTTACTATAGAAAAGGCAATCCCTGGCGTAATTAAAATTTGTGACAGTAAAATATTATTTTTTGAAAAATTTACTATAGAAAAGGCAATCCCTGGCGCAGTTAAAATTTGCGACAGTAAAAAATTATTTTTTGAAAAATTTACTGTAGAAAAGGCAATCCCTGGCGCAATTGAAATTTGCGACAGTAGAAAATTATTTTTTGAATAATTTACTATAGAAAAGGCAATCCCTGGAGTAATTAAAATTTGCGACAATAAAAAATTATTTTTTGAAAAATTTACTGTAGAAAAGGCAATCCCTGCGGATATAGAATTTGCGACGGTATAAAATTAATTTTTGAAAAATTTACTATAAAAAAGGCAATCCCTGGCGTAATTAAAATTTGCGACAGTAAAAAATAATTTTTTGAAAAATTTACTGTAGAAAAGGCAATCCCTGGCGCAATTAAAATTTGCGACAGTAAAAAATTATTTTTTGAAAAATTTACTGTAGAAAAGGCAATCCCTGGGGCAATTAAAATTTGCGACTGTATAAAATTAATTTTTGAAAAATTTACTATAGAAAAGGCAAACCCTGGCGTAATTAAAATTTGCGACAGTAGAAAATTATTATTTGAAAAATTTACTATAGAAAAGGCAATCCCTGGCGTATTTAAAATTTGCGACAGTAAAAAATTATTTTTTGGAAAATTTACTATAGAAAAGGCAATCCATGGCGTATTTAAAATTTGCGACAGTAAAAAATTAAATTTTGAGAAATTTACTATAGAAAAGGCAATCCCTGGCGTTTTTAAAATTTGCGACAGTAAAAAATTAAATTTTGAGAAATGTACTATAGAAAAGGCAATCCCTGGCGTAATTAAAATTTGCGACAGTAAAAAATTATTTTTTGAAAAATTTACTATAGAAATGGCAATCCCAGGCGTATTTAAAATTTGCGACAGTAAAAAATTAATTTTTGAAAAATTTACTATAGAAAAGGCAATCCCTGGCGTAATTAAAATTTGTGACAGTAAAATATTATTTTTTGAAAAATTTACTATAGAAAAGGTAATCCCTGGCGCAGTTAAAATTTGCGACAGTAAAAAATTATTTTTTGAAAAATTTACTGTAGAAAAGGCAATCCCTGGCGCAATTAAAATTTGCGACAGTAGAAAATTATTTTTTGAATAATTTACTATAGAAAAGGCAATCCCTGGAGTAATTAAAATTTGCGACAATAAAAAATTATTTTTTGAAAAATTTACTGTAGATAAGGCAATCCCTGCGGATTTAGAATTTGCGACAGTATAAAATTAATTTTTGAAAAATTTACTATAAAAAAGGCAATCCCTGGCGTAATTAAAATTTGCGACAGTAAAAAATAATTTTTTGAAAAATTTACTGTAGAAAAGGCAATCCCTGGCGCAATTAAAATTTGCGACAGTAAAAAATTATTTTTTGAAAAATTTACTGCAGAAAAGGCAATCCCTGGGGCAATTAAAATTTGCGACAGCATAAAATTAATTTTTGAAAAATTTACTATAGAAAAGGCAAACCCTGGCGTAAATAAAATTTGCGACAGTAGAAAATTATTATTTGAAAAATTTACTATAGAAAAGGCAATCCCTGGCGTATTTAAAATTTGCGACAGTAAAAAATTATTTTTTGGAAAATTTACTATAGAAAAGGCAATCCCTGGCGCAATTAAAATTTGTGACAGTAAAAAATTAATTTTTGAAAAATTTACTATAGAAAAGGCAACCCCTGGCGCAATTAAAATTTGCGACAGTAAAAAATTATTTTTTGAAAAATTTACTATAGAAATGGCAATTCCTGGCGTAATTAAAACTTGCGACAGTAAAAAATTAGTTTTTAAAAAATTTACTATAGAAAAGGCAATCCCTGGCGCAATTAAAATTTGCCACAGTGGAAAATTATTTTTTGCAAAATTTACTATAGAAAAGGCAATCTCTGGCGCAATTAAAATTTGCGACAGTATAAAATTAATTTTTGAAAAATTTACTATAGAAAAGGCAATACCTGGCGTAATTAAAATTTGCGACAGTAAAAAACTAGTTTTTGAAAAATTTACTGTAGAAAAGGCAATCCCTGGCGCTATTAAAATTTGCGACAGTATAAAATTAAATTTTGAAACATTTACTATAGAAAAGGCATTCCCTGGCGTAATTAAAATTTGCGACAATAAAAAATTATTTTTTGAAAAATTTACTGTAGAAAAGGCAATCCCTGGCGTAATTAAAATTTGCGACAGTAAAAAATTAATTTTTGAAAAATTTACTGTAGAAAAGGCAATCCCTGGCGCAATTAAATTTTGCGACAGTAAAAAATTATTTTTTGAAAAATTTACTATAGAAAAGGCAATCCCTGGCGTAATTAAAACTTGCGACAGTAAAAAATTAGTTTTTGAAAAATTTACTATAGAAACGGCAATCCCTGGCGCAATTAAAATTTGCGACAGTAGAAAATTATTTTTTGCAAAATTTACTATAGAAAAGGCAATACCTGGCGCAATTAAAATTTGCGACAGTTTAAAATTAAATTTTGAAAAATTTACTATAGAAAAGGCAATCCCTGGCGTAATTAAAATTTGCGACAGTATAAAATTAATTTTTGAAAAATTTACTATAAAAAAGGCAATCCCTGGCGTAATTAAAATTTGCGACAGTAAAAAATAATTTTTTGAAAAATTTACTGTAGAAAAGGCAATCCCTGGCGCAATTAAAATTTGCGACAGTAAAAAATTAATTTTTGAAAAATTTACTGTAGAAAAGGCAATCCCTGGCGCAATTAAATTTTGCGACAGTAAAAAATTATTTTTTGAAAAATTTACTATAGAAAAGGCAATCCCTGGCGTAATTAAAACTTGCGACAGTAAAAAATTAGTTTTTGAAAAATTTACTATAGAAAAGGCAATCCCTGGCGCAATTAAAATTTGCGACAGTAGAAAATTATTTTTTGCAAAATTTACTATAGAAAAGGCAATACCTGGCGCAATTAAAATTTGCGACAGTATAAAATTAAATTTTGAAAAATTTACTATAGAAAAGGCAATCCCTGGCGTAATTAAAATTTGCGACAGTATAAAATTAATTTTTGAAAAATTTACTATAAAAAATGCAATCCCTGGCGTAATTAAAATTTGCGACAGTAAAAAATAATTTTTTGAAAAATTTACTGTAGAAAAGGCAATCCCTGGCGCAATTAAAATTTGCGACAGTAAAAAATTATTTTTTGACAAATTTACTGTAGAAAAGGCAATCCCTGGGGCAATTAAAATTTGCGACAGTATAAAATTTATTTTTGAAAAATTTACTATAGAAAAGGCAAACCCTGGCGTAATTAAAATTTGCGACAGTAGAAAATTATTATTTGAAAAATTTACTATAGAAAAGGCAATCCCTGGCGTATTTAAAATTTGCGACAGTAAAAAATTATTTTTTGGAAAATTTACTATAGAAAAGGCAATCCATGGCGTATTTAACATTTGCGACAGTAAAAAATTAAATTTTGAGAAATTTACTATAGAAAAGGCAATCCCTGGAGTATTTAAAATTTGCGACAGTAAAAAATTAAATTTTGAGAAATTTACTATAGAAAAGGCAATCCCTGGCGTAATTAAAATTTGCGACAGTAAAAAATTATTTTTTGAAAAATTTACTATAGAAATGGCAATCCCAGGCGTATTTAAAATTTGCGACAGTAAAAAATTAATTTTTGAAAAATTTACTATAGAAAAGGCAATCCCTGGCGTAATTAAAATTTGTGACAGTAAAATATTATTTTTTGAAAAATTTACTATAGAAAAGGCAATCCCTGGCGCAGTTAAAATTTGCGACAGTAAAAAATTATTTTTTGAAAAATTTACTGTAGAAAAGGCAATCCCTGGCGCAATTAAAATTTGCGACAGTAGAAAATTATTTTTTGAATAATTTACTATAGAAAAGGCAATCCCTGGAGTAATTAAAATTTGCGACAATAAAAAATTATTTTTTGAAAAATTTACTGTAGAAAAGGCAATCCCTGCGGATTTAGAATTTGCGACGGTATAAAATTAATTTTTGAAAAATTTACTATAAAAAAGGCAATCCCTGGCGTAATTAAAATTTGCGACAGTAAAAAATAATTTTTTGAAAAATTTACTGTAGAAAAGGCAATCCCTGGCGCAATTAAAATTTGCGACAGTAAAAAATTATTTTTTGAAAAATTTACTGTAGAAAAGGCAATCCCTGGGGCAATTAAAATTTGCGACTGTATAAAATTAATTTTTGAAAAATTTACTATAGAAAAGGCAAACCCTGGCGTAATTAAAATTTGCGACAGTAGAAAATTATTATTTGAAAAATTTACTATAGAAAAGGCAATCCCTGGCGTATTTAAAATTTGCGACAGTAAAAAATTATTTTTTGGAAAATTTACTATAGAAAAGGCAATACATGGCGTATTTAAAATTTGCGACAGTAAAAAATTAAATTTTGAGAAATTTACTATAGAAAAGGCAATCCCCGGCGTTTTTAAAATTTGCGACAGTAAAAAATTAAATTTTGAGAAATTTACTATAGAAAAGGCAATCCCTGGCGTAATTAAAATTTGCGACAGTAAAAAATTATTTTTTGAAAAATTTACTATAGAAATGGCAATCCCAGGCGTATTTAAAATTTGCGACAGTAAAAAATTAATTTTTGAAAAATTTACTATAGAAAAGGCAATACTGGCGTTAATTAAAATTTGTGACAGTAAAATATTATTTTTTGAAAAATTTACTATAGAAAAGGTAATCCCTGGCGCAGTTAAAATTTGCGACAGTAAAAAATTATTTTTTGAAAAATTTACTGTAGAAAAGGCAATCCCTGGCGCAATTAAAATTTGCGACAGTAGAAAATTATTTTTTGAATAATTTACTATAGAAAAGGCAATCCCTGGAGTAATCAAAATTTGCGACAATAAAAAATTATTTTTTGAAAAATTTACTGTAGATAAGGCAATCCCTGCGGATTTAGAATTTGCGACAGTATAAAATTAATTTTTGAAAAATTTACTATAAAAAAGGCAATCCCTGGCGTAATTAAAATTTGCGACAGTAAAAAATAATTTTTTGAAAAATTTACTGTAGAAAAGGCAATCCCTGGCGCAATTAAAATTTGCGACAGTAAAAAATTATTTTTTGAAAAATTTACTGCAGAAAAGGCAATCCCTGGGGCAATTAAAATTTGCGACAGTATAAAATTAATTTTTGAAAAATTTACTATAGAAAAGGCAAACCCTGGCGTAATTAAAATTTGCGACAGTAGAAAATTATTATTTGAAAAATTTACTATAGAAAAGGCAATCCCTGGCGTATTTAAAATTTGCGACAGTAAAAAATTATTTTTTGGAAAATTTACTATAGAAAAGGCAATCCCTGGCGCAATTAAAATTTGTGACAGTAAAAAATTAATTTTTGAAAAATTTACTATAGAAAAGGCAACCCCTGGCGCAATTAAAATTTGCGACAGTAAAAAATTATTTTTTGAAAAATTTACTATAGAAATGGCAATTCCTGGCGTAATTATAACTTGCGACAGTAAAAAATTAGTTTTTGAAAAATTTACTATAGAAAAGGCAATCCCTGGCGCAATTAAAATTTGCCACAGTGGAAAATTATTTTTTGCAAAATTTACTATAGAAAAGGCAATCCCTGGCGCAATTAAAATTTGCGACAGTATAAAATTAATTTTTGAAAAATTTACTATAGAAAAGGCAATACCTGGCGTAATTAAAATTTGCGACAGTAAAAAACTAGTTTTTGAAAAATTTACTGTAGAAAAGGCAATCCCTGGCGCTATTAAAATTTGCGACAGTATAAAATTAAATTTTGAAACATTTACTATAGAAAAGGCAATCCCTGGCGTAATTAAAATTTGCGACAATAAAAAATTATTTTTTGAAAAATTTACTGTAGAAAAGGCAATCCCTGGCGTAATTCAAATTTGCGACAGTAAAAAATTAATTTTTGAAAAATTTACTGTAGAAAAGGCAATCCCTGGCGCAATTAAATTTTGCGAAAGTAAAAAATTATTTTTTGAAAAATTTACTATAGAAAAGGCAATCCCTGGCGTAATTAAAACTTGCGACAGTAAAAAATTAGTTTTTGAAAAATTTACTATAGAAACGGCAATCCCTGGCGCAATTAAAATTTGCGACAGTAGAAAATTATTTTTTGCAAAATTTACTATAGAAAAGGCAATACCTGGCGCAATTAAAATTTGCGACAGTTTAAAATTAAATTTTGAAAAATTTACTATAGAAAAGGCAATCAGTGGCATAATTAAAATTTGCGACAGTATAAAATTAATTTTTGAAAAATTTACTATAAAAAAGGCAATCCCTGGCGTAATTAAAATTTGCGACAGTAAAAAATAATTTTTTGAAAAATTTACTGTAGAAAAGGCAATCCCTGGCGCAATTAAGATTTGCGACAGTAAAAAATTAATTTTTGAAAAATTTACTGTAGAAAAGGCAATCCCTGGCGCAATTAAATTTTGCGACAGTAAAAAATTATTTTTTGAAAAATTTACAATAGAAAAGGCAATCCCTGGCGTAATTAAAACTTGCGACAGTAAAAAATTAGTTTTTGAAAAATTTACTATAGAAAAGGCAATCCCTGGCGCAATTAAAATTTGCGACAGTAGAAAATTATTTTTTGCAAAATTTACTATAGAAAAGGCAATACCTGGCGCAATTAAAATTTGCGACAGTATAAAATTAAATTTTGAAAAATTTACTATAGAAAAGGCAATCCCTGGCGTAATTAAAATTTGCGACAGTATAAAATTAATTTTTGAAAAATTTACTATAAAAAATGCAATCCCTGGCGTAATTAAAATTTGCGACAGTAAAAAATAATTTTTTGAAAAATTTACTGTAGAAAAGGCAATCCCTGGCGCAATTAAAATTTGCGACAGTAAAAAATTATTTTTTGAAAAATTTACTGTAGAAAAGGCAATCCCTGGGGCAATTAAAATTTGCGACAGTATAAAATTAATTTTTGAAAAATTTACTATAGAAAAGGCAAACCCTGGCGTAATTAAAATTTGCGACAGTAGAAAATTATTATTTGAAAAATTTACTATAGAAAAGGCAATCCCTGGCGTATTTAAAATTTGCGACAGTAAAAAATTATTTTTTGGAAAATTTACTATAGAAAAGGCAATCCATGGCGTATTTAAAATTTGCGACAGTAAAAAATTAAGTTTTGAGAAATTTACTATAGAAAAGGCAATCCCTGGCGTATTTAAAATTTGCGACAGTAAAAAATTAAATTTTGAGAAATTTACTATAGAAAAGGCAATCCCTGGCGTAATTAAAATTTGCGACAGTAAAAAATTATTTTTTGAAAAATTTACTATAGAAATGGCAATCCCAGGCGTATTTAAAATTTGCGACAGTAAAAAATTAATTTTTGAAAAATTTACTATAGAAAAGGCAATCCCTGGCGTAATTAAAATTTGTGACAGTAAAATATTATTTTTTGAAAAATTTACTATAGAAAAGGCAATCCCTGGCGCAGTTAAAATTTGCGACAGTAAAAAATTATTTTTTGAAAAATTTACTGTAGAAAAGGCAATCCCTGGCGCAATTAAAATTTGCGACAGTAGAAAATTATTTTTTGAATAATTTACTATAGAAAAGGCAATCCCTGGAGTAATTAAAATTTGCGACAATAAAAAATTATTTTTTGAAAAATTTACTGTAGAAAAGGCAATCCCTGCGGATTTAGAATTTGCGACGGTATAAAATTAATTTTTGAAAAATTTACTATAAAAAAGGCAATCCCTGGCGTAATTAAAATTTGCGACAGTAAAAAATAATTTTTTGAAAAATTTACTGTAGAAAAGGCAATCCCTGGCGCAATTAAAATTTGCGACAGTAAAAAATTATTTTTTGAAAAATTTACTGTAGAAAAGGCAATCCCTGGGGCAATTAAAATTTGCGACTGTATAAAATTAATTTTTGAAAAATTTACTATAGAAAAGGCAAACCCTGGCGTAATTAAAATTTGCGACAGTAGAAAATTATTATTTGACAAATTTACTATAGAAAAGGCAATACCTGGCGTATTTAAAATTTGCGACAGTAAAAAATTATTTTTTGGAAAATTTACTATAGAAAAGGCAATCCCTGGCGCAATGAAAATTTGCGACAGTATCAAATTAATTTTTGAAAAATTTACTATAGAAAAGGAAATCCCTGGCGCAATTAAAATTTGCGACAGTAAAAAATTATTTTTTGAAAAATTTACTGTAGAAAAGGCAATACCTGCCGCAATTAAAATTTGCGACAGTAAAAATTATTTTTTGAAAAATTTACTATAGAAAAGGCAATCCCTGGCGCAATTAAAATTTGCGACAGTATAAAATTAATTTTTGAAAAATTTACTATAGAAAAGGCAATCCCCGGCGTAATTAAAATTTGCTACAGTATAAAATTAATTTTTGAAAAATTTACTAGAGAAAAGGCAATCCCTGGCGCAATTAAAATTTGCGACAGTAGAAAATTATTTTTTGAAAAATTTACTATAGAAAAGGCAATCCCTGGCGTATTTAAAATTTGCGAGAGTAAAAAATTATTTTTTGAAAAATTTACTGTAGAAAAGGCAAGTCCCTGTCTCAATTAAAATTTGCGACAGTAAAAAATTATTTTTGAAAAATTTACTGTAGAAAAGGCAATCCCTGGCGCAATTAAAATTTGCGACAGTATAAAATTAATTTTTGAAAATTTACTATAGAAAAGGCAATCCCCGGCGTCATTAAAATTTGCGACAGTAAAAAATTATTTTTGAAAAATTTACTATAGAAAAGGCAATCCCTGGCGTATTTAAAATTTGCGACAGTAAAAAATTAAATTTTGAGAAATTTACTATAGAAAAGGCAATCCCTGGCGTAATTAAAATTTGCGACAGTAAAAAATTATTTTTGAAAAATTTACTATAGAAATGGCAATCCCTGGCGTATTTAAAATTTGCGACAGTAAAAAATTAATTTTTAAAAAATTTACTATAGAAAAGGCAATCCCTGGCGTAATTAAAATTTGTGACAGTAAAATATTATTTTTTGAAAAATTTACTATAGAAAAGGCAATCCCTGGCGCAATTAAAATTTGCGACAGTAAAAAATTATTTTTTGAAAAATTTACTGTAGAAAAGGCAATCCCTGGCGCAATTAAAATTTGCGACAGTAGAAAATTATTTTTTGAATAATTTACTATAGAAAAGGCAATCCCTGGAGTAATTAAAATTTGCGACAGTAAAAAATTATTTTTTGAAAAATTTACTGTAGAAAAGGCAATCCCTGCGGATTTAGAATTTGCGACAGTAAAAAATTAATTTTGAAAATTTACTATAGAAAAGGCAATCCCTGGCGCAATTAAAATTTGCGACAGTAAAAAATTATTTTTTAAAAATTTACTATAGAAAAGGCAATCCCTGGCGTAATTAAAATTTGCGACTGTAAAAAATTATTTTTTGAAAAATTTACTGTAGAAAAGGCAAAACCTGGCGCAATTAAAATTTGCGACAGTAGAAAATTATTTTTTGAAAAATTTACTATAGAAAAGGCAATCCCTGGCGCAATTAAAACTTGCGACAGTAAGACATTAGTTTTTGAAAAATTTACTGTAGAAAAGGCAATCCCTGGCGTAATTAAAATTAGCGACAGTAAAAAATTAATTTTTGAAAAATTAACTATAGAAAAGGCAATCCCTGGCGCAATTAAAATTTGCGACAGTAAAAAAATTTTTTGAAAAATTTACTATTGAAAAGGCAATCCCTGGCGTAATTAAAATTTGCGACAGTAAAAAAATTATTTTTTGAAAAATTTACTGTAGAAAAGGAAATCCCTGGCGCAATTAAAATTTGCGACAGTAAAAAATTATTTTTTGAAAAATTTACTGTAGAAAAGGCAATACCTGCCGCAATTAAAATTTGCGACAGTAAAAATTATTTTTTGAAAAATTTACTATAGAAAAGGCAATCCCTGGCGCAATTAAAATTTGCGACAGTATAAAATTAATTTTTGAAAAATTTACTATAGAAAAGGCAATCCCCGGCGTAATTAAAATTTGCGACAGTATAAAATTAATTTTTGAAAAATTTACTAGAGAAAAGGCAATCCCTGGCGCAATTAAAATTTGCGACAGTAGAAAATTATTTTTTGAAAAATTTACTATAGAAAAGGCAATGCCTGGCGTATTTAAAATTTGCGACAGTAAAAAATTATTTTTTGAAAAATTTACTGTAGAAAAGGCAGTCCCTGGCTCAATTACAATTTGCGACAGTAAAAAATTATTTTTTGAAAAATTTACTGTAGAAAAGGCAATCCCTGGCGCAATTAAAATTTGCGACAGTATAAAATTAATTTTTGAAAAATTTACTATAGAAAAGGTAATCCCCGGCGTAATTAAAATTTGCGACAGTAAAAAATTATTTTTGAAAAATTTACTATAGAAAAGGCAATCCCTGGCGTATTTAAAATTTGCGACAGTAAAAAATTAAATTTTGAGAAATTTACTATAGAAAAGGCAATCCCTGGCGTAATTAAAATTTGCGACAGTAAAAAATTATTTTTTGAAAAATTTACTATAGAAATGACAATCCCTGGCGTATTTAAAATTTGCGACAGTAAAAAATTAATTTTTGAAAAATTTACTATAGAAAAGGCAATCCCTGGTGTAATTAAAATTTGTGACAGTAAAATATTATTTTTTGAAAAATTTACTATAGAAAAGGCAATCCCTGGCGCAATTAAAATTTGCGACAGTAAAAAAATTATTTTTTGAAAAATTTACTGTAGAAAAGGCAATCCCTGGCGCAATTAAAATTTGCGACAGTAGAAAATTATTTTTTGAATAATTTACTATAGAAAAGGCAATCCTTGGAGTAATTAAAATTTGCGACAGTAAAAAATTATTTTTTGAAAAATTTACTGTAGAAAAGGCAATCCCTGGCGCAATTAAAATTTGCGACAGTAGAAAATTATTTTTTGAATAATTTACTATAGAAAAGGCAATCCTTGGAGTAATTAAAATTTGCGACAGTAAAAAATTATTTTTTGAAAAATTTACTGTAGAAAAGGCAATCCCTGCGGATTTAGAATTTGCGACAGTAAAAAATTAATTTTTGAAAAATTTACTATAGAAAAGGCAATCCCTGGCGCAATTAAAATTTGCGACAGTAAAAAATTATTTTTTAAAAATTTACTATAGAAAAGGCAATCCCTGGCGTAATTAAAATTTGCGACTGTAAAAAAATATTTTTTGAAAAATTTACTGTAGAAAAGGCAATCCCTGGCGCAATTAAAATTTGCGACAGTAGAAAATTATTTTTTGAAAAATTTACTATAGAAAAGGCAATCCCTGGCGCAATTAAAACTTGCGACAGTAAAACATTAGTTTTTGAAAAATTTACTGTAGAAAAGGCAATCCCGGGCGTAATTAAAATTAGCGACAGTAAAAAATTAATTTTTGAAAAATTAACTATAGAAAAAGCAATCCCTGGCGCAATTAAAATTTGCGACAGTAAAAATTTATTTTTTGAAAAATTTACTATTGAAAAGGCAATCCCTGGCGTAATTAAAATTTGCGACAGTAAAAAATTATTTTTTGAAAAATTTACTATAGAAAAGGCAATTCCTGGCGCAATCAAAATTTGCGACAGTATAAAATTAATTTATGAAAAATTTTCAAAGAAAAGGCAATCCCCGGCGTAATTAAAATTTGCGACAATAAAAAATTATTTTTTGAAAAATTTACTGTAGAAAAGGCAATCCCTGGCGCAATTAAATTTTGCGACAGTAAAAAATTATTTTTTGAAAAATTTACTATAGAAAAGGCAATCCCTGGCGAAATTAAAATTTGCGACAGTAAAAAACTATTTTTGAAAAATTTACTGTAGAAAAGGCAATCCCTGGCGCAATTAAAATTTGCGAAAGTAAAAAATTATATTTTGAAAAATTTACTATAGAAAAGGCAATCCCTGGCGTAATTAAAATTTGCGACAGTAAAAAATTATTTTTTGAAAAATTTACTATAGGAAAGGCAATCCCTGGCGTAATTAAAATTTGCGAGAGTATAAAATTATTTTTTGAAAAATTTACTATAGAAAAGGCAATCCCTGGCGCAATTAAAATTTGCGACAGCAAAAAATTAATTTTTGAAAATTTTCTACAGAAAAGGCAATCCCTGCGGATTTAGAATTTGCGACAGTAAAAAATTAATTTTTGAAAAATTTACTATAGAAAAGGCAATCCCTGGCGCAATTAAAATTTGCGACAGTAAAAATTATTTTTTAAAAATTTACTATAGAAAAGGCAATCCCTGGCGTAATTAAAATTTGCGACTGTAAAAAATTATTTTTTGAAAAATTTACTGTAGAAAAGGCAATCCCTGGCGCAATTAAAATTTGCGACAGTAGAAAATTATTTTTTGAAAAATTTACTATAGAAAAGGCAATCCCTGGCGCAATTAAAACTTGCGACAGTAAAACATTAGTTTTTGAAAAATTTACTGTAGAAAAGGCAATCCCTGGCGTAATTAAAATTAGCGACAGTAAAAAATTAATTTTTGAAAAATTAACTATAGAAAAAGCAATCCCTGGCGCAATTAAAATTTGCGACAGTAAAAATTTATTTTTTGAAAAATTTACTATTGAAAAGGCAATCCCTGGCGTAATTAAAATTTGCGACAGTAAAAAATTATTTTTTGAAAAATTTACTATAGAAAAGGCAATTCCTGGCGCAATCAAAATTTGCGACAGTATAAAATTAATTTATGAAAAATTTTCAAAGAAAAGGCAATCCCCGGCGTAATTAAAATTTGCGACAATAAAAAATTATTTTTTGAAAAATTTACTGTAGAAAAGGCAATCCCTGGCGCAATTAAATTTTGCGACAGTAAAAAATTATTTTTTGAAAAATTTACTATAGAAAAGGCAATCCCTGGCGAAATTAAAATTTGCGACAGTAAAAAACTATTTTTTGAAAAATTTACTGTAGAAAAGGCAATCCCTGGCGCAATTAAAATTTGCGAAAGTAAAAAATTATATTTTGAAAAATTTACTATAGAAAAGGCAATCCCTGGCGTAATTAAAATTTGCGACAGTAAAAAATTATTTTTTGAAAAATTTACTATAGGAAAGGCAATCCCTGGCGTAATTAAAATTTGCGAGAGTATAAAATTATTTTTTGAAAAATTTACTATAGAAAAGGCAATCCCTGGCGCAATTAAAATTTGCGACAGCAAAAAATTAATTTTTGAAAAATTTTCTACAGAAAAGGCAATCTCTGGCCTAATTAAAATTTGCGACAGTAAAAAATTATATTTTGAAAAATTTACTATAGAAAAGGCAATCCCTGGCGTATTTAAAATTTGCGACAGTAAAAAATTAAATTTGAGAAATTTACTATAGAAAAGGCAATCCCTGGCGTAATTAAAATTTGCGACAGTAAAAAATAATTTTTTGAAAAATTTACTGTAGAAAAGGCAATCCCTGGCGCAATTAAAATTTGCGACAGTAAAAAATTATTTTTTGAAAAATTTACTACAGAAAAGGCAATCCCTGGGGCAATTAAAATTTGCGACAGTATAAAATTAATTTTTGAAAAATTTACTATAGAAAAGGCAAACCCTGGCGTAATTAAAATTTGCGACAGTAGAAAATTATTATTTGAAAAATTTACTATAGAAAAGGCAATCCCTGGCGTATTTAAAATTTGCGACAGTAAAAAATTATTTTTTGGAAAATTTACTATAGAAAAGGCAATCCCTGGCGCAATTAAAATTTGTGACAGTAAAAAATTAATTTTTGAAAAATTTACTATAGAAAAGGCAACCCCTGGCGCAATTAAAATTTGCGACAGTAAAAAATTATTTTTTGAAAAATTTACTATAGAAATGGCAATTCCTGGCGTAATTAAAACTTGCGACAGTAAAAAATTAGTTTTTGAAAAATTTACTATAGAAAAGGCAATCCCTGGCGCAATTAAAATTTGCCACAGTGGAAAATTATTTTTTGCAAAATTTACTATAGAAAAGGCAATCCCTGGCGCAATTAAAATTTGCGACAGTATAAAATTAATTTTTGAAAAATTTACTATAGAAAAGGCAATACCTGGCGTAATTAAAATTTGCGACAGTAAAAAACTAGTTTTTGAAAAATTTACCGTAGAAAAGGCAATCCCTGGCGCTATTAAAATTTGCGACAGTATAAAATTAAATTTTGAAACATTTACTATAGAAAAGGCAATCCCTGGCGTAATTAAAATTTGCGACAATAAAAAATTATTTTTTGAAAAATTTACTGTAGAAAAGGCAATCCCTGGCGTAATTAAAATTTGCGACAGTAAAAAATTAATTTTTGAAAAATTTACTGTAGAAAAGGCAATCCCTGGCGCAATTAAATTTTGCGACAGTAAAAAATTATTTTTTGAAAAATTTACTATAGAAAAGGCAATCCCTGGCGTAATTAAAACTTGCGACAGTAAAAAATTAGTTTTTGAAAAATTTACTATAGAAACGGCAATCCCTGGCGCAATTAAAATTTGCGACAGTAGAAAATTATTTTTTGCAAAATTTACTATAGAAAAGGCAATACCTGGCGCAATTAAAATTTGCGACAGTTTAAAATTAAATTTTGAAAAATTTACTATAGAAAAGGCAATCCCTGGCGTAATTAAAATTTGCGACAGTATAAAATTAATTTTTGAAAAATTTACTATAAAAAAGGCAATCCCTGGCGTAATTAAAATTTGCGACAGTAAAAAATAATTTTTTGAAAAATTTACTGTAGAAAAGGCAATCCCTGGCGCAATTAAAATTTGCGACAGTAAAAAATTAATTTTTGAAAAATTTACTGTAGAAAAGGCAATCCCTGGCGCAATTAAATTTTGCGACAGTAAAAAATTATTTTTTGAAAAATTTACTATAGAAAAGGCAATCCCTGGCGTAATTAAAACTTGCGACAGTAAAAAATTAGTTTTTGAAAAATTTACTATAGAAAAGGCAATCCCTGGCGCAATTAAAATTTGCGACAGTAGAAAATTATTTTTTGCAAAATTTACTATAGAAAAGGCAATACCTGGCGCAATTAAAATTTGCGACAGTATAAAATTAAATTTTGAAAAATTTACTATAGAAAAGGCAATCCCTGGCGTAATTAAAATTTGCGACAGTATAAAATTAATTTTTGAAAAATTTACTATAAAAAATGCAATCCCTGGCGTAATTAAAATTTGCGACAGTAAAAAATAATTTTTTGAAAAATTTACTGTAGAAAAGGCAATCCCTGGCGCAATTAAAATTTGCGACAGTAAAAAATTATTTTTTGAAAAATTTACTGTAGAAAAGGCAATCCCTGGGGCAATTAAAATTTGCGACAGTATAAAATTAATTTTTGAAAAATTTACTATAGAAAAGGCAAACCCTGGCGTAATTAAAATTTGCGACAGTAGAAAATTATTATTTGAAAAATTTACTATAGAAAAGGCAATCCCTGGCGTATTTAAAATTTGCGACAGTAAAAAATTATTTTTTGGAAAATTTACTATAGAAAAGGCAATCCATGGCGTATTTAAAATTTGCGACAGTAAAAAATTAAATTTTGAGAAATTTACTATAGAAAAGGCAATCCCTGGCGTATTTAAAATTTGCGACAGTAAAAAATTAAATTTTGAGAAATTTACTATAGAAAAGGCAATCCCTGGCGTAATTAAAATTTGCGACAGTAAAAAATTATTTTTTGAAAAATTTACTATAGAAAAGGCAATCCCAGGCGTATTTAAAATTTGCGACAGTAAAAAATTAATTTTTGAAAAATTTACTATAGAAAAGGCAATCCCTGGCGTAATTAAAATTTGTGACAGTAAAATATTATTTTTTGAAAAATTTACTATAGAAAAGGCAATCCCTGGCGCAGTTAAAATTTGCGACAGTAAAAAATTATTTTTTGAAAAATTTACTGTAGAAAAGGCAATCCCTGGCGCAGTTAAAATTTGCGACAGTAAAAAATTATTTTTTGAAAAATTTACTATAGAAAAGGCAATCCCTGGCGTAATTAAAATTTGCGACAGTAAAAAACTATTTTTTGAAAAATTTACTGTAGAAAAGGCAATCCGTGCGGATTTAGAATTTGCGACAGTATAAAATTAATTTTTGAAAAATTTACTATAAAAAAGGCAATCCCTGGCGTAATTAAAATTTGCGACAGTAAAAAATAATTTTTTGAAAAATTTACTGTAGAAAATGCAATCCCTGGCGCAATTAAAATTTGCGACAGTAAAAAAGCAATCCCTGGGGCAATTAAAATTTGCGACAGTATAAAATTAATTTTTGAAAAATTTACTATAGAAAAGGCAAACCGTGGCGTAATTAAAATTTGCGACAGTAGAAAATTATTATTTGAAAAATTTACTATAGAAAAGGCAATCCCTGGCGTATTTAAAATTTGCGACAGTAAAAAATTATTTTTTGGAAAATTTACTATAGAAAAGGCAATTTCTGGCGCAATTAAAATTTGCGACAGTATAAAATTAATTTTTGAAAAATTTACTGTAGAAAAGGAAATCCCTGGCGCAATTAAAATTTGGGACAGTAAAAAATTATTTTTTGAAAAATTTACTGTAGAAAAGGCAATACCTGCCGCAATTAAAATTTGCGACAGTAAAAATTATTTTTTGAAAAATTTACTATAGAAAAGGCAATCCCTGGCGCAATTAAAATTTGCGACAGTATAAAATTAATTTTTGAAAAATTTACTATAGAAAAGGCAATCCCCGGCGTAATTAAAATTTGCGACAGTATAAAATTAATTTTTGAAAAATTTACTAGAGAAAAGGCAATCCCTGGCGCAATTAAAATTTGCGACAGTAGAAAATTATTTTTTGAAAAATTTACTGTAGAAAAGGCAGTCCCTGGCTCAATTACAATTTGCGACAGTAAAAAATTATTTTTTGAAAAATTTACTGTAGAAAAGGCAATCCCTGGCGCAATTAAAATTTGCGACAGTATAAAATTAATTTTTGAAAAATTTACTATAGAAAAGGTAATCCCCGGCGTAATTAAAATTTGCGACAGTAAAAAATTATTTTTTGAAAAATTTACTATAGAAAAGGCAATCCCTGGCGTATTTAAAATTTGCGACAGTAAAAAATTAAATTTTGAGAAATTTACTATAGAAAAGGCAATCCCTGGCGTAATTAAAATTTGCGACAGTAAAAAATTATTTTTTGAAAAATTTACTATAGAAATGACAATCCCTGGCGTATTTAAAATTTGCGACAGTAAAAAATTAATTTTTGAAAAATTTACTATAGAAAAGGCAATCCCTGGTGTAATTAAAATTTGTGACAGTAAAATATTATTTTTTGAAAAATTTACTATAGAAAAGGCAATCCCTGGCGCAATTAAAATTTGCGACAGTAAAAAATTATTTTTTGAAAAATTTACTGTAGAAAAGGCAATCCCTGGCGCAATTAAAATTTGCGACAGTAGAAAATTATTTTTTGAATAATTTACTATAGAAAAGGCAATCCTTGGAGTAATTAAAATTTGCGACAGTAAAAAATTATTTTTTGAAAAATTTACTGTAGAAAAGGCAATCCCTGCGGATTTAGAATTTGCGACAGTACAAAATTAATTTTTGAAAAATTTACTATAGAAAAGGCAATCCCTGGCGCAATTAAAATTTGCGACAGTAAAAAATTATTTTTTAAAAATTTACTATAGAAAAGGCAATCCCTGGCGTAATTAAAATTTGCGACTGTAAAAAATTATTTTTTGAAAAATTTACTGTAGAAAAGGCAATCCCTGGCGCAATTAAAATTTGCGACAGTAAAAAATAATTTTTTGAAAAATTTACTGTAGAAAAGGCAATCCCTGGGGCAATTAAAATTTGCGACAGTAAAAAATTATTTTTTGAAAAATTTACTGTAGAAAAGGCAATCCCTGCGGATTTAGAATTTGCGACGGTATAAAATTAATTTTTGAAAAATTTACTATAAAAAAGGCAATCCCTGGCGTAATTAAAATTTGCGACAGTATAAAATTAATTTTTGAAAAATTTACTATAGAAAAGGTAATCCCCGGCGTAATTAAAATTTGCGACAGTAAAAAATTATTTTTTGAAAAATTTACTATAGAAAAGGCAATCCCTGGCGTATTTAAAATTTGCGACAGTAAAAAATTAAATTTTGAGAAATTTACTATAGAAAAGGCAATCCCTGGCGTAATTAAAACTTGCGACAGTAAAAAATTAGTTTTTGAAAAATTTACTATAGAAAAGGCAATCCCTGGCGCAATTAAAATTTGCCACAGTGGAAAATTATTTTTTGCAAAATTTACTATAGAAAAGGCAATCCCTGGCGCAATTAAAATTTGCGACAGTATAAAATTAATTTTTGAAAAATTTACTATAGAAAAGGCAATACCTGGCGTAATTAAAATTTGCGACAGTAAAAAACTAGTTTTTGAAAAATTTACTGTAGAAAAGGCAATCCCTGGCGCTATTAAAATTTGCGACAGTATAAAATTAAATTTTGAAACATTTACTATAGAAAAGGCAATCCCTGGCGTAATTAAAATTTGCGACAATAAAAAATTATTTTTTGAAAAATTTACTGTAGAAAAGGCAATCCCTGGCGTAATTAAAATTTGCGACAGTAAAAAATTAATTTTTGAAAAATTTACTGTAGAAAAGGCAATCCCTGGCGCAATTAAATTTTGCGACAGTAAAAAATTATTTTTTGAAAAATTTACTATAGAAAAGGCAATCCCTGGCGTAATTAAAACTTGCGACAGTAAAAAATTAGTTTTTGAAAAATTTACTATAGAAACGGCAATCCCTGGCGCAATTAAAATTTGCGACAGTAGAAAATTATTTTTTGCAAAATTTACTATAGAAAAGGCAATACCTGGCGCAATTAAAATTTGCGACAGTTTAAAATTAAATTTTGAAAAATTTACTATAGAAAAGGCAATCCCTGGCGTAATTAAAATTTGCGACAGTATAAAATTAATTTTTGAAAAATTTACTATAAAAAAGGCAATCCCTGGCGTAATTAAAATTTGCGACAGAAAAAAATAATTTTTTGAAAAATTTACTGTAGAAAAGGCAATCCCTGGCGCAATTAAAATTTGCGACAGTAAAAAATTAATTTTTGAAAAATTTACTGTAGAAAAGGCAATCCCTGGCGCAATTAAATTTTGCGACAGTAAAAAATTATTTTTTGAAAAATTTACTATAGAAAAGGCAATCCCTGGCGTAATTAAAACTTGCGACAGTAAAAAATTAGTTTTTGAAAAATTTACTATAGAAAAGGCAATCCCTGGCGCAATTAAAATTTGCGACAGTAGAAAATTATTTTTTGCAAAATTTACTATAGAAAAGGCAATACCTGGCGCAATTAAAATTTGCGACAGTATAAAATTAAGTTTTGAAAAATTTACAATAGAAAAGGCAATCCCTGGCGTAATTAAAATTTGCGACAGTATAAAATTAATTTTTGAAAAATTTACTATAAAAAATGCAATCCCTGGCGTAATTAAAATTTGCGACAGTAAAAAATAATTTTTTGAAAAATTTACTGTAGAAAAGGCAATCCCTGGCGCAATTAAAATTTGCGACAGTAAAAAATTATTTTTTGAAAAATTTACTGTAGAAAAGGCAATCCCTGGGGCAATTAAAATTTGCGACAGTATAAAATTAATTTTTGAAAAATTTACTATAGAAAAGGCAAACCCTGGCGTAATTAAAATTTGCGACAGTAGAAAATTATTATTTGAAAAATTTACTATAGAAAAGGCAATCCCTGGCGTATTTAAAATTTGCGACAGTAAAAAATTATTTTTTGGAAAATTTACTATAGAAAAGGCAATCCATGGCGTATTTAAAATTTGCGACAGTAAAAAATTAAATTTTGAGAAATTTACTATAGAAAAGGCAATCCCTGGCGTATTTAAAATTTGCGACAGTAAAAAATTAAATTTTGAGAAATTTACTATAGAAAAGGCAATCCCTGGCGTAATTAAAATTTGCGACAGTAAAAAATTATTTTTTGAAAAATTTACTATAGAAATGGCAATCCCAGGCGTATTTAAAATTTGCGACAATAAAAAATTAATTTTTGAAAAATTTACTATAGAAAAGGCAATCCCTGGCGTAATTAAAATTTGTGACAGTAAAATATTATTTTTTGAAAAATTTACTATAGAAAAGGCAATCCCTGGCGCAGTTAAAATTTGCGACAGTAAAAAATTATTTTTTGAAAAATTTACTGTAGAAAAGGCAATCCCTGGCGCAATTAAAATTTGCGACAGTAGAAAATTATTTTTTGAATAATTTACTATAGAAAAGGCAATCCCTGGAGTAATTAAAATTTGCGACAATAAAAAATTATTTTTTGAAAAATTTACTGTAGAAAAGGCAATCCCTGCGGATTTAGAATTTGCGACGGTATAAAATTAATTTTTGAAAAATTTACTATAAAAAAGGCAATCCCTGGCGTAATTAAAATTTGCGACAGTAAAAAATAATTTTTTGAAAAATTTACTGTAGAAAAGGCAATCCCTGGCGCAATTAAAATTTGCGACAGTAAAAAATTATTTTTTGAAAAATTTACTGTAGAAAAGGCAATCCCTGGGGCAATTAAAATTTGCGACTGTATAAAATTAATTTTTGAAAAATTTACTATAGAAAAGGCAAACCCTGGCGTAATTAAAATTTGCGACAGTAGAAAATTATTATTTGACAAATTTACTATAGAAAAGGCAATACCTGGCTTATTTAAAATTTGCGACAGTAAAAAATTATTTTTTGGAAAATTTACTATAGAAAAGGCAATCCCTGGCGCAATTAAAATTTGCGACAGTATCAAATTAATTTTTGAAAAATTTACTATAGAAAAGGAAATCCCTGGCGCAATTAAAATTTGCGACAGTAAAAAATTATTTTTTGAAAAATTTACTGTAGAAAAGGCAATACCTGCCGCAATTAAAATTTGCGACAGTAAAAATTATTTTTTGAAAAATTTACTATAGAAAAGGCAATCCCTGGCGCAATTAAAATTTGCGACAATATAAAATTAATTTTTGAAAAATTTACTATAGAAAAGGCAATCCCCGGCGTAATTAAAATTTGCGACAGTATAAAATTAATTTTTGAAAAATTTACTAGAGAAAAGGCAATCCCTGGCGCAATTAAAATTTGCGACAGTAGAAAATTATTTTTTGAAAAATTTACTATAGAAAAGGCAATCCCTGGCGTATTTAAAATTTGCGACAGTAAAAAATTAAATTTTGAGAAATTTACTATAGAAAAGGCAATCCCTGGCGTAATTAAAATTTGCGACAGTAAAAAATTATTTTTTGAAAAATTTACTATAGAAATGGCAATCCCAGGCGTATTTAAAATTTGCGACAGTAAAAAATTAATTTTTGAAAAATTTACTATAGAAAAGGCAATCCCTGGCGTAATTAAAATTTGTGACAGTAAAATATTATTTTTTGAAAAATTTACTATAGAAAAGGCAATCCCTGGCGCAGTTAAAATTTGCGACAGTAAAAAATTATTTTTTGAAAAATTTACTGTAGAAAAGGCAATCCCTGGCGCAATTAAAATTTGCGACAGTAGAAAATTATTTTTTGAATAATTTACTATAGAAAAGGCAATCCCTGGAGTAATTAAAATTTGCGACAATAAAAAATTATTTTTTGAAAAATTTACTGTAGAAAAGGCAATCCCTGCGGATTTAGAATTTGCGACGGTATAAAATTAATTTTTGAAAAATTTACTATAAAAAAGGCAATCCCTGGCGTAATTAAAATTTGCGACAGTAAAAAATAATTTTTTGAAAAATTTACTGTAGAAAAGGCAATCCCTGGCGCAATTAAAATTTGCGACAGTAAAAAATTATTTTTTGAAAAATTTACTGTAGAAAAGGCAATCCCTGGGGCAATTAAAATTTGCGACTGTATAAAATTAATTTTTGAAAAATTTACTATAGAAAAGGCAAACCCTGGCGTAATTAAAATTTGCGACAGTAGAAAATTATTATTTGACAAATTTACTATAGAAAAGGCAATACCTGGCGTATTTAAAATTTGCGACAGTAAAAAATAATTTTTTGGAAAATTTACTATAGAAAAGGCAATCCCTGGCGCAATTAAAATTTGCGACAGTATCAAATTAATTTTTGAAAAATTTACTATAGAAAAGGCAATCCCTGGGGCAATTAAAATTTGCGACTGTATAAAATTAATTTTTGAAAAATTTACTATAGAAAAGGCAAACCCTGGCGTAATTAAAATTTGCGACAGTAGAAAATTATTATTTGACAAATTTACTATAGAAAAGGCAATACCTGGCGTATTTAAAATTTGCGACAGTAAAAAATTATTTTTTGGAAAATTTACTATAGAAAAGGTAATCCCTGGCGCAATTAAAATTTGCGACAGTATCAAATTAATTTTTGAAAAATTTACTATAGAAAAGGAAATCCCTGGCGCAATTAAAATTTGCGACAGTAAAAAATTATTTTTTGAAAAATTTACTGTAGAAAAGGCAATACCTGCCGCAATTAAAATTTGCGACAGTAAAAATTATTTTTTGAAAAATTTACTATAGAAAAGGCAATCCCTGGCGCAATTAAAATTTGCGACAGTATAAAATTAATTTTTGAAAAATTTACTATAGAAAAGGCAATCCCCGGCGTAATTAAAATTTGCGACAGTATAAAATTAATTTTTGAAAAATTTACTAGAGAAAAGGCAATCCCTGGCGCAATTAAAATTTGCGACAGTAGAAAATTATTTTTTGAAAAATTTACTATAGAAAAGGCAATCCCTGGCGTATTTAAAATTTGCGAGAGTAAAAAATTATTTTTTGAAAAATTTACTGTAGAAAAGGCAGTCCCTGTCTCAATTAAAATTTGCGACAGTAAAAAATTATTTTTTGAAAAATTTACTGTAGAAAAGGCAATCCCTGGCGCAATTAAAATTTGCGACAGTATAAAATTAATTTTTGAAAAATTTACTATAGAAAAGGCAATCCCCGGCGTCATTAAAATTTGCGACAGTAAAAAATTATTTTTTGAAAAATTTACTATAGAAAAGGCAATCCCTGGCGTATTTAAAATTTGCGACAGTAAAAAATTAAATTTTGAGAAATTTACTATAGAAAAGGCAATCCCTGGCGTAATTAAAATTTGCGACAGTAAAAAATTATTTTTTGAAAAATTTACTATAGAAATGGCAATCCCTGGCGTATTTAAAATTTGCGACAGTAAAAAATTAATTTTTAAAAAATTTACTATAGAAAAGGCAATCCCTGGCGTAATTAAAATTTGTGACAGTAAAATATTATTTTTTGAAAAATTTACTATAGAAAAGGCAATCCCTGGCGCAATTAAAATTTGCGACAGTAAAAAATTATTTTTTGAAAAATTTACTGTAGAAAAGGCAATCCCTGGCGCAATTAAAATTTGCGACAGTAGAAAATTATTTTTTGAATAATTTACTATAGAAAAGGCAATCCCTGGAGTAATTAAAATTTGCGACAGTAAAAAATTATTTTTTGAAAAATTTACTGTAGAAAAGGCAATCCCTGCGGATTTAGAATTTGCGACAGTAAAAAATTAATTTTTGAAAAATTTACTATAGAAAAGGCAATCCCTGGCGCAATTAAAATTTGCGACAGTAAAAAATTATTTTTTAAAAATTTACTATGGAAAAGGCAATCCCTGGCGTAATTAAAATTTGCGACTGTAAAAAATTATTTTTTGAAAAATTTACTGTAGAAAAGGCAAAACCTGGCGCAATTAAAATTTGCGACAGTAGAAAATTATTTTTTGAAAAATTTACTATAGAAAAGGCAATCCCTGGCGCAATTAAAACTTGCGACAGTAAGACATTAGTTTTTGAAAAATTTACTGTAGAAAAGGCAATCCCTGGCGTAATTAAAATTAGCGACAGTAAAAAATTAATTTTTGAAAAATTAACTATAGAAAAGGCAATCCCTGGCGCAATTAAAATTTGCGACAGTAAAAAATTATTTTTTGAAAAATTTACTATTGAAAAGGCAATCCCTGGCGTAATTAAAATTTGCGACAGTAAAAAATTATTTTTTGAAAAATTTACTATAGAAAAGGCAATTCCTGGCGCAATCAAAATTTGCGACAGTATAAAATTAATTTATGAAAAATTTTCAAAGAAAAGGCAATCCCCGGCGTAATTAAAATTTGCGACAATAAAAAATTATTTTTTGAAAAATTTACTGTAGAAAAGGCAATCCCTGGCGCAATTAAAATTTGCGACAGTAAAAAATTATTTTTTGAAAAATTTACTATAGAAAAGGCAATCCCTGGCGTAATTAAAATTTGCGACAGTAAAAAACTATTTTTTGAAAAATTTACTGTAGAAAAGGCAATCCGTGCGGATTTAGAATTTGCGACAGTATAAAATTAATTTTTGAAAAATTTACTATAAAAAAGGCAATCCCTGGCGTAATTAAAATTTGCGACAGTAAAAAATAATTTTTTGAAAAATTTACTGTAGAAAATGCAATCCCTGGCGCAATTAAAATTTGCGACAGTAAAAAAGCAATCCCTGGGGCAATTAAAATTTGCGACAGTATAAAATTAATTTTTGAAAAATTTACTATAGAAAAGGCAAACCGTGGCGTAATTAAAATTTGCGACAGTAGAAAATTATTATTTGAAAAATTTACTATAGAAAAGGCAATCCCTGGCGTATTTAAAATTTGCGACAGTAAAAAATTATTTTTTGGAAAATTTACTATAGAAAAGGCAATTTCTGGCGCAATTAAAATTTGCGACAGTATAAAATTAATTTTTGAAAAATTTACTGTAGAAAAGGAAATCCCTGGCGCAATTAAAATTTGCGACAGTAAAAAATTATTTTTTGAAAAATTTACTGTAGAAAAGGCAATACCTGCCGCAATTAAAATTTGCGACAGTAAAAATTATTTTTTGAAAAATTTACTATAGAAAAGGCAATCCCTGGCGCAATTAAAATTTGCGACAGTATAAAATTAATTTTTGAAAAATTTACTATAGAAAAGGCAATCCCCGGCGTAATTAAAATTTGCGACAGTATAAAATTAATTTTTGAAAAATTTACTAGAGAAAAGGCAATCCCTGGCGCAATTAAAATTTGCGACAGTAGAAAATTATTTTTTGAAAAATTTACTATAGAAAAGGCAATCCCTGGCGTATTTAAAATTTGCGACAGTAAAAAATTATTTTTTGAAAAATTTACTGTAGAAAAGGCAGTCCCTGGCTCAATTACAATTTGCGACAGTAAAAAATTATTTTTTGAAAAATTTACTGTAGAAAAGGCAATCCCTGGCGCAATTAAAATTTGCGACAGTATAAAATTAATTTTTGAAAAATTTACTATAGAAAAGGTAATCCCCGGCGTAATTAAAATTTGCGACAGTAAAAAATTATTTTTTGAAAAATTTACTATAGAAAAGGCAATCCCTGGCGTATTTAAAATTTGCGACAGTAAAAAATTAAATTTTGAGAAATTTACTATAGAAAAGGCAATCCCTGGCGTAATTAAAATTTGCGACAGTAAAAAATTATTTTTTGAAAAATTTACTATAGAAATGACAATCCCTGGCGTATTTAAAATTTGCGACAGTAAAAAATTAATTTTTGAAAAATTTACTATAGAAAAGGCAATCCCTGGTGTAATTAAAATTTGTGACAGTAAAATATTATTTTTTGAAAAATTTACTATAGAAAAGGCAATCCCTGGCGCAATTAAAATTTGCGACAGTAAAAAATTATTTTTTGAAAAATTTACTGTAGAAAAGGCAATCCCTGGCGCAATTAAAATTTGCGACAGTAGAAAATTATTTTTTGAATAATTTACTATAGAAAAGGCAATCCTTGGAGTAATTAAAATTTGCGACAGTAAAAAATTATTTTTTGAAAAATTTACTGTAGAAAAGGCAATCCCTGCGGATTTAGAATTTGCGACAGTAAAAAAATAATTTTTGAAAAATTTACTATAGAAAAGGCAATCCCTGGCGCAATTAAAATTTGCGACAGTAAAAAATTATTTTTTAAAAATTTACTATAGAAAAGGCAATCCCTGGCGTAATTAAAATTTGCGACTGTAAAAAATTATTTTTTGAAAAATTTACTGTAGAAAAAAGCAATCCCTGGCGCAATTAAAATTTGCGACAGTAGAAAATTATTTTTTGAAAAATTTACTATAGAAAAGGCAATCCCTGGCGCAATTAAAACTTGCGACAGTAAAACATTAGTTTTTGAAAAATTTACTGTAGAAAAGGCAATCCCTGGCGTAATTAAAATTAGCGACAGTAAAAAATTAATTTTTGAAAAATTAACTATAGAAAAAGCAATCCCTGGCGCAATTAAAATTTGCGACAGTAAAAATTTATTTTTTGAAAAATTTACTATTGAAAAGGCAATCCCTGGCGTAATTAAAATTTGCGACAGTAAAAAATTATTTTTTGAAAAATTTACTATAGAAAAGGCAATTCCTGGCGCAATCAAAATTTGCGACAGTATAAAATTAATTTATAAAAAATTTTCAAAGAAAAGGCAATCCCCGGCGTAATTAAAATTTGCGACAATAAAAAATTATTTTTTGAAAAATTTACTATAGAAAAGGCAATCCCTGGCGTAATTAAAATTTGCGACAGTAAAAAATTATTTTTTGAAAAATTTACTATAGGAAAGGCAATCCCTGGCGTAATTAAAATTTGCGAGAGTATAAAATTATTTTTTGAAAAATTTACTATAGAAAAGGCAATCCCTGGCGCAATTAAAATTTGCGACAGCAAAAAATTAATTTTTGAAAAATTTTCTACAGAAAAGGCAATCTCTGGCCTAATTAAAATTTGCGACAGTAAAAAATTATATTTTGAAAAATTTACTACAGAAAAGGCAATCCCTGGCGTATTTAAAATTTGCGACAGTAAAAAATTAAATTTTGAGAAATTTACTATAGAAAAGGCAATCCCTGGCGTAATTAAAATTTGCGACAGTAAAAAATTATTTTTTGAAAAATTTACTATAGAAATGGCAATCCCTGGCGTATTTAAAATTTGCGACAGTAAAAAATTAATTTTTAAAAAATTTACTATAGAAAAGGCAATCCCTGCGGATTTAGAATTTGCGACGGTATAAAATTAATTTTTGAAATATTTACTATAAAAAAGGCAATACCTGGCGTAATTAAAATTTGCGACAGTAAAAAATAATTTTTTGAAAAATTTACTGTAGAAAAGGCAATCCCTGCGGATTTAGAATTTGCGACGGCATAAAATTAATTTTTGAAAAATTTACTATAGAAAAGGCAAACCCTGGCGTAATTAAAATTTGCGACAGTAGAAAATTATTATTTGAAAAATTTACTATAGAAAAGGCAAACCCTGGCGTAATTAAAATTTGCGACAGTAGAAAATTATTATTTGAAAAATTTACTATAGAAAAGGCAATCCCTGGCGTATTTAAAATTTGCGACAGTAAAAAATTATTTTTTGGAAAATTTACTATAGAAAAGGCAATCCCTGGCGCAACTAAAATTTGCGACAGTATCAAAATAATTTTTGAAAAATTTACTACAGAAAAGGAAATCCCTGGCGCAATTAAAATTTGCGACAGTAAAAAATTATTTTTTGAAAAATTTACTGTAGAAAAGGCAATACTTGCCGCAATTAAAATTTGCGACAGTAAAAATTATTTTTTGAAAAATTTACTATAGAAAAGGCAATCCCTGGCGCAATTAAAATTTGCGACAGTATAAAATTAATTTTTGAAAAATTTACTATAGAAAAGGCAATCCCCGGCGTAATTAAAATTTGCGACAGTATAAAATTAATTTTTGAAAAATTTACTAGAGAAAAGGCAATCCCTGGCGCAATTAAAATTTGCGACAGTAGAAAATTATTTTTTGAAAAATTTACTATAGAAAAGGCAATCCCTGGCGTATTTAAAATTTGCGAGAGTAAAAAATTATTTTTTGAAAAATTTACTGTAGAAAAGGCAGTACCTGGCTCAATTAAAATTTGCGACAGTAAAAAATTATTTTTTGAAAAATTTACTGTAGAAAAGGCAATCCCTGGCGCAATTAAAATTTGCGACAGTATAAAATTAATTTTTGAAAAATTTACTATAGAAAAGGCAATCCCCGGCGTCATTAAAATTTGCGACAGTAAAAAATTATTTTTTGAAAAATTTACTATAGAAAAGGCAATCCCTGGCGTATTTAAAATTTGCGACAGTAAAAAATTAAATTTTGAGAAATTTACTATAGAAAAGGCAATCCCTGGCGTAATTAAAATTTGCGACAGTAAAAAATTATTTTTTGAAAAATTTACTATAGAAATGGCAATCCCTGGCGTATTTAAAATTTGCGACAGTAAAAAATTAATTTTTAAAAAATTTACTATAGAAAAGGCAATCCCTGGCGTAATTAAAATTTGTGACAGTAAAATATTATTTTTTGAAAAATTTACTATAGAAAAGGCAATCCCTGGCGCAATTAAAATTTGCGACAGTAAAAAATTATTTTTTGAAAAATTTACTGTAGAAAAGGCAATCCCTGGCGCAATTAAAATTTGCGACAGTAGAAAATTATTTTTTGAATAATTTACTATAGAAAAGGCAATCCCTGGAGTAATTAAAATTTGCGACAGTAAAAAATTATTTTTGAAAAATTTACTGTAGAAAAGGCAATCCCTGGCGTAATTAAAATTTGCGACAGTAAAAAATTATTTTTTGAAAAATTTACTATAGGAAAGGCAATCCCTGGCGTAATTAAAATTTGCGAGAGTATAAAATTATTTTTTGAAAAATTTACTATAGAAAAGGCAATCCCTGGCGCAATTAAAATTTGCGACAGCAAAAAATTAATTTTTGAAAAATTTTCTACAGAAAAGGCAATCTCTGGCCTAATTAAAATTTGCGACAGTAAAAAATTATATTTTGAAAAATTTACTATAGAAAAGGCAATCCCTGGCGTATTTAAAATTTGCTACAGCAAAAATTAAATTTTGAGAAATTTACTGTAGAAAAGGCAATCCCTGGCGCAATTAAATTTTGCGACAGTAAAAAATTATTTTTTGAAAAATTTACTATAGAAAAGGCAATCCCTGGCGAAATTAAAATTTGCGACAGTAAAAAACTATTTTTTGAAAAATTTACTGTAGAAAAGGCAATCCCTGGCGCAATTAAAATTTGCGAAAGTAAAAAATTATATTTTGAAAAATTTACTATAGAAAAGGCAATCCCTGGCGTAATTAAAATTTGCGACAGTAAAAAATTATTTTTTGAAAAATTTACTATAGGAAAGGCAATCCCTGGCGTAATTAAAATTTGCGAGAGTATAAAATTATTTTTTGAAAAATTTACTATAGAAAAGGCAATCCCTGGCGCAATTAAAATTTGCGACAGCAAAAAATTAATTTTTGAAAAATTTTCTACAGAAAAGGCAATCTCTGGCCTAATTAAAATTTGCGACAGTAAAAAATTATATTTTGAAAAATTTACTATAGAAAAGGCAATCCCTGGCGTATTTAAAATTTGCGACAGTAAAAAATTAAATTTTGAGAAATTTACTATAGAAAAGGCAATCCCTGGCGTAATTAAAATTTGCGACAGTAAAAAATTATTTTTTGAAAAATTTACTATAGAAATGGCAATCCCTGGCGTATTTAAAATTTGCGACAGTAAAAAATTAATTTTTAAAAAATTTACTATAGAAAAGGCAATCCCTGCGGATTTAGAATTTGCGACGGTATAAAGTTAATTTTTGAAAAATTTACTATAAAAAAGGCAATCCCTGGCGTAATTAAAATTTGCGACAGTAAAAAATAATTTTTTGAAAAATTTACTGTAGAAAAGGCAATCCCTGCGGATTTAGAATTTGCGACGGCATAAAATTAATTTTTGAAAAATTTACTATAGAAAAGGCAAACCCTGGCGTAATTAAAATTTGCGACAGTAGAAAATTATTATTTGAAAAATTTACTATAGAAAAGGCAAACCCTGGCTTAATTAAAATTTGCGACAGTAGAAAATTATTATTTGAAAAATTTACTATAGAAAAGGCAATCCCTGGCGTATTTAAAATTTGCGACAGTAAAAAATTATTTTTTGGAAAATTTACTATAGAAAAGGCAATCCCTGGCGCAATTAAAGTTTGCGACAGTATCAAAATAATTTTTGAAAAATTTACTACAGAAAAGGAAATCCCTGGCGCAATTAAAATTTGCGACAGTAAAAAATTATTTTTTGAAAAATTTACTGTAGAAAAGGCAATACCTGCCGCAATTAAAATTTGCGACAGTAAAAATTATTTTTTGAAAAATTTACTATAGAAAAGGCAATCCCTGGCGCAATTAAAATTTGCGACAGTATAAAATTAATTTTTGAAAAATTTACTATAGAAAAGGCAATCCCCGGCGTAATTAAAATTTGCGACAGTATAAAATTAATTTTTGAAAAATTTACTAGAGAAAAGGCAATCCCTGGCGCAATTAAAATTTGCGACAGTAGAAAATTATTTTTTGAAAAATTTACTATAGAAAAGGCAATCCCTGGCGTATTTAAAATTTGCGAGAGTAAAAAATTATTTTTTGAAAAATTTACTGTAGAAAAGGCAGTCCCTGGCTCAATTAAAATTTGCGACAGTAAAAATTATTTTTTGAAAAATTTACTGTAGAAAAGGCAATCCCTGGCGCAATTAAAATTTGCGACAGTATAAAATTAATTTTTGAAAAATTTACTATAGAAAAGGCAATCCCCGGCGTCATTAAAATTTGCGACAGTAAAAAATTATTTTTTGAAAAATTTACTATAGAAAAGGCAATTCCTGGCGTATTTAAAATTTGCGACAGTAAAAAATTAAATTTTGAGAAATTTACTATAGAAAAGGCAATCCCTGGCGTAGTTAAAATTTGCGACAGTAAAAAATTATTTTTTGAAAAATTTACTATAGAAATGGCAATCCCCGGCGTATTTAAAATTTGCGACAGTAAAAAATTAATTTTTAAAAAATTTACTATAGAAAAGGCAATCCCTGGCGTAATTAAAATTTGTGACAGTAAAATATTATTTTTTGAAAAATTTACTATAGAAAAGGCAATCCCTGGCGCAATTAAAATTTGCGACAGTAAAAAATTATTTTTTGAAAAATTTACTGTAGAAAAGGCAATCCCTGGCGCAATTAAAATTTGCGACAGTAGAAAATTATTTTTTGAATAATTTACTATAGAAAAGGCAATCCCTGGAGTGATTAAAATTTGCGACAGTAAAAAATTATTTTTTGAAAAATTTACTGTAGAAAAGGCAATCCCTGCGGATTTAGAATTTGCGACAGTAAAAAATTAATTTTTGAAAAATTTACTATAGAAAAGGCAATCCCTGGCGCAATTAAAATTTGCGACAGTAAAAAATTATTTTTTAAAAATTTACTATAGAAAAGGCAATCCCTGGCGTAATTAAAATTTGCGACTGTAAAAAATTATTTTTTGAAAAATTTACTGTAGAAAAGGCAATCCCTGGCGCAATTAAAATTTGCGACAGTAGAAAATTATTTTTTGAAAAATTTACTATAGAAAAGGCAATCCCTGGCGCAATTAAAACTTGCGACAGTAAGACATTAGTTTTTGAAAAATTTACTGTAGAAAAGGCAATCCCTGGCGTAATTAAAATTAGCGACAGTAAAAAATTAATTTTTGAAAAATTAACTATAGAAAAGGCAATCCCTGGCGCAATTAAAATTTGCGACAGTAAAAAATTATTTTTTGAAAAATTTACTGTAGAAAAGGCAATCCGTGCGGATTTAGAATTTGCGACAGTATAAAATTAATTTTTGAAAAATTTACTATAAAAAAGGCAATCCCTGGCGTAATTAAAATTTGCGACAGTAAAAAATTATTTTTTGAAAAATTTACTATAGAAAAGGCAATTCCTGGCGCAATCAAAATTTGCGACAGTATAAAATTAATTTATGAAAAATTTTCAAAGAAAAGGCAATCCCCGGCGTAATTAAAATTTGCGACAATAAAAAATTATTTTTTGAAAAATTTACTGTAGAAAAGGCAATCCCTGGCGCAATTAAAATTTGCGACAGTAAAATATTATTTTTTGAAAAATTTACTATAGAAAAGGCAATCCCTGGCGTAATTAAAATTTGCGACAGTAAAAAACTATTTTTTGAAAAATTTACTGTAGAAAAGGCAATCCGTGCGGACTTAGAATTTGCGACAGTATAAAATTAATTTTTGAAAAATTTACTATAAAAAAGGCAATCCCTGGCGTAATTAAAATTTGCGACAGTAAAAAATAATTTTTTGAAAAATTTACTGTAGAAAATGCAATCCCTGGCGCAATTAAAATTTGCGACAGTAAAAAAGCAATCCCTGGGGCAATTAAAATTTGCGACAGTATAAAATTAATTTTTGAAAAATTTACTATAGAAAAGGCAAACCCTGGCGTAATTAAAATTTGCGACAGTAGAAAATTATTATTTGAAAAATTTACTATAGAAAAGGCAATCCCTGGCGTATTTAAAATTTGCGACAGTAAAAAATTATTTTTTGGAAAATTTACTATAGAAAAGGCAATTTCTGGCGCAATTAAAATTTGCGACAGTATAAAATTAATTTTTGAAAAATTTACTGTAGAAAAGGAAATCCCTGGCGCAATTAAAATTTGCGACAGTAAAAAATTATTTTTTGAAAAATTTACTGTAGAAAAGGCAATACCTGCCGCAATTAAAATTTGCGACAGTAAAAATTATTTTTTGAAAAATTTACTATAGAAAAGGCAATCCCTGGCGCAATTAAAATTTGCGACAGTATAAAATTAATTTTTGAAAAATTTACTATAGAAAAGGCAATCCCCGGCGTAATTAAAATTTGCGACAGTATAAAATTAATTTTTGAAAAATTTACTAGAGAAAAGGCAATCCCTGGCGCAATTAAAATTTGCGACAGTAGAAAATTATTTTTTGAAAAATTTACTATAGAAAAGGCAATCCCTGGCGTATTTAAAATTTGCGACAGTAAAAAATTATTTTTTGAAAAATTTACTGTAGAAAAGGCAGTCCCTGGCTCAATTACAATTTGCGACAGTAAAAAATTATTTTTTGAAAAATTTACTGTAGAAAAGGCAATCCCTGGCGCAATTAAAATTTGCGACAGTATAAAATTAATTTTTGAAAAATTTACTATAGAAAAGGCAATCCCCGGCGTAATTAAAATTTGCGACAGTAAAAAATTATTTTTTGAAAAATTTACTATAGAAAAGGCAATCCCTGGCGTATTTAAAATTTGCGACAGTAAAAAATTAAATTTTGAGAAATTTACTATAGAAAAGGCAATCCCTGGCGTAATTAAAATTTGCGACAGTAAAAAATTATTTTTTGAAAAATTTACTATAGAAATGGCAATCCCTGGCGTATTTAAAATTTGCGACAGTAACAAATTAATTTTTGAAAAATTTACTATAGAAAAGGCAATCCCTGGTGTAATTAAAATTTGTGACAGTAAAATATTATTTTTTGAAAAATTTACTATAGAAAAGGCAATCCCTGGCGCAATTAAAATTTGCGACAATAAAAAATTAGTTTTTGAAAAATTTACTGTAGAAAAGGCAATCCCTGGCGCAATTAAAATTTGCGACAGTAGAAAATTATTTTTTGAATAATTTACTATAGAAAAGGCAATCCTTGGAGTAATTAAAATTTGCGACAGTAAAAAATTATTTTTTGAAAAATTTACTGTAGAAAAGGCAATCCCTGCGGATTTAGAATTTGCGACAGTAAAAAATTAATTTTTGAAAAATTTACTATCGAAAAGGCAATCCCTGGCGCAATTAAAATTTGCGACAGTAAAAAATTATTTTTAAAAATTTACTATAGAAAAGGCAATCCCTGGCGTAATTAAAATTTGCGACTGTAAAAAATTATTTTTTGAAAAATTTACTGTAGAAAAGGCAATCCCTGGCGCAATTAAAATTTGCGACAGTAGAAAATTATTTTTTGAAAAATTTACTATAGAAAAGGCAATCCCTGGCGCAATTAAAACTTGCGACAGTAAAACATTAGTTTTTGAAAAATTTACTGTAGAAAAGGCAATCCCTGGCGTAATTAAAATTAGCGACAGTAAAAAATTAATTTTTGAAAAATTAACTATAGAAAAAGCAATCCCTGGCGCAATTAAAATTTGCGACAGTAAAAAATTATTTTTTGAAAAATTTACTATTGAAAAGGCAATCCCTGGCGTAATTAAAATTTGCGACAGTAAAAAATTATTTTTTGAAAAATTTACTATAGAAAAGGCAATTCCTGGCGCAATCAAAATTTGCGACAGTATAAAATTAATTTATGAAAAATTTTCAAAGAAAAGGCAATCCCCGGCGTAATTAAAATTTGCGACAATAAAAAATTATTTTTTGAAAAATTTACTGTAGAAAAGGCAATCCCTGGCGCAATTAAATTTTGCGACAGTAAAAAATTATTTTTTGAAAAATTTACTATAGAAAAGGCAATCCCTGGCGAAATTAAAATTTGCGACAGTAAAAAACTATTTTTTGAAAAATTTACTGTAGAAAAGGCAATCCCTGGCGCAATTAAAATTTGCGAAAGTAAAAAATTATATTTTGAAAAATTTACTAAAGAAAAGGCAATCCCTGGCGTAATTAAAATTTGCGACAGTAAAAAATTATTTTTTGAAAAATTTACTATAGGAAAGGCAATCCCTGGCGTAATTAAAATTTGCGAGAGTATAAAATTATTTTTTGAAAAATTTACTATAGAAAAGGCAATCCCTGGCGCAATTAAAATTTGCGACAGCAAAAAATTAATTTTTGAAAAATTTTCTACAGAAAAGGCAATCTCTGGCCTAATTAAAATTTGCGACAGTAAAAAATTATATTTTGAAAAATTTACTATAGAAAAGGCAATCCCTGGCGTATTTAAAATTTGCGACAGTAAAAAATTAAATTTTGAAAAATTTACTGTAGAAAAGGCAATCCCTGGCGTAATTAAAATTAGCGACAGTGAAAAATTAATTTTTGAAAAATTAACTATAGAAAAGGCAATCCCTGGCGTAATTAAAATTTGCGACAATAAAAAATTATTTTTTGAAAAATTTACTATAGAAATGGCAATCCCTGGCGTATTTAAAATTTGCGACAGTAAAAAATTAATTTTT
>CAWVNZ010002341.1:0-47607 GCA_963930735.1 Dioctria linearis | reverse complement strand
GGCAATCCCCTGGCGTAATTAAAATTTGAGACAGTAAAAATGAATTTTTGAATAATTTACTATAGAAAAGGCAATCCTGGCGTAATTAAAATTTGAGACAGTAAAAATGAATTTTTGAATAATTTACTATAGAAAAGGCAATCCTGGCGTAATTAAAATTTGTGACAGTAAAAAATGAATTTTTGAATAATTTACTATAGAAAAGGCAATCCCTGGCGTAATTAAAATTTGAGACAGTAAAAAATGAATTTTTGAATAATTTACTATAGAAAAGGCAATCCCTGGCGTAATTAAAATTTGCGACAGAAAAAAATTATTTTTTGAATAATTTACTATAGAAAATGCAATCCCTGGCGTAATTAAAATTTGCGACAGTAAAAAATTATTTTTTGAATAATTTACTATAGAAAAGGCAATCCCTGCGTAATTAAAATTTGAGACAGTAAAAAATTATTTTTTGAATAATTTACTATAGAAAAGGCAATCCCTGGCGTAATTAAAATTTGCGACAGTAAAAAATTATTTTTGCAAATTTAGTATAGAAAAGGCAATCCCTGGCGTAAATAAAATTTGAGACAGTAAAAAATGAATTTTTGAATAATTTACTATAGAAAAGGCAATCCCTGGCGTAATTAAAATTTGTGACAGTAAAAAATGAATTTTTGAATAATTTACTATAGAAAAGGCAATCCCTGGCGTAATTATAATTTGCGACAGTAAAAAAATTATTTTTTGAATAATTTACTATAGAAAAGGGAATCCCTGGCGTAATTAAAATTTGAGACAGTAAAAAATGAATTTTTGAATAATTTACTATAGAAAAGGCAATCCCTGGCGTAATTAAAATTTGAGACAGTAAAAAATGAATTTTTGAATAATTTACTATAGAAAAGGCAATCCCTGGCGTAATTAAAATGTGAGACAGTAAAAAATGAATTTTTGAATAATTTACTATAGAAAAGGCAATCCCTGGGTAATTAAAATTTGCGACAGTAAAAATTATTTTTTGAATAATTTACTATAGAAAAGGCAATCCCTGGCGTAATTATAATTTGCGACACTAAACAATTATTTTTTTGAATAATTTTACTATAGAAAAGGCAATCCCTGGCGTAATTAAAATTTGAGACAGTAAAAAATTATTTTTTGAATAATTTACTATAGAAAAGGCAATCCCTGGCGTAATTAAAATTTGAGACAGTAAACAATTATTTTTTGAATAATTTACTATAGAAAAGGCAATCCCTGGCGTAATTAAAATTTTGAGACAGTAAAAAATTATTTTTTGAATAATTTACTATAGAAAAGGCAATCCCTGGCGTAATTAAAATTTGAGACAGTAAAAAATGATTTTTTGCAAAATTTACTATAGAAAAGGCAATCCCTGCGTAATTAAAATTTGAGACAGTAAAAAATTATTTTTTGAATAATGTACTATAGAAAAGGCAATCCCTGGCGTAATTAAAATTTGCGACAGTAAAAAATTATTTTTTGAATAATTTACTATAGAAAAGGCAATCCCTGGCGTAATTATAATTTGCGACACTAAACAATTATTTTTGAATAATTTACTATAGAAAAGGCAATCCCTGGCGTAATTAAAATTTGAGAGAGTAAAAAATTATTTTTTTGAATAATTTACTATAGAAAAGGCAATCCCTGGCGTAATTAAAATTTGAGACAGTAAAGAATTATTTTTTGAATAATTTACTATAGAAAAGGCAATCCCTGGCGTAATTAAAATTTGAGACAGTAAAAAATGATTTTTTGAATAATTTACTATAGAAAAGGCAATCCCTGGCGTAATTAAAATTTGCGACAGTAAAAAATTATTTTTTGATAATTTACTATAGAAAAGGCAATCCCTGGCGTAATTAAAATTTGAGACAGTAAAAAATGAATTTTTGAATAATTTACTATAGAAAAGGCAATCCCTGGCGTAATTAAAATTTGAGACAGTAAAAAATTATTTTTTGAATAATTTACTATAGAAAAGGCAATCCCTGGCGTAATTAAAATTTTAGACAGTAAAAAATGAATTTTTGAACTAATTTACTATAGAAAAGGCAATCCCTGGCGTAATTATAATTTGCGACAGTAAAAAATTATTTTTGAATAATTTACTATAGAGGAGGCAATCCCTGGGGTAATTATAATTTGCGACAGTAAAAAATTAATTTTTGCAAAATTTACTATAGAAAAGGCAATCCCTGGCGTAATTAAAATTTGAGACTGTAAAAAATGAATTGTTGAATAATTTTACTATAGAAAAGGCAATCCCTGGCATAATTAAAATTTGAGACAGTAAAAAATGAATTTTTGAATAATTTACTATAGAAAAGGCAATCCCTGGCGTAATTATAATTTGCGACACTAACAATTATTTTTTGAATAATTTACTATAGAAAAGGCAAACCCTGGCGTAATTAAAATTTGCGACAGTAAAAAATGAATTTTTGAATAATTTACTATAGAAAAGGCAATCCCTGGCGTAATTATAATTTGCGACTGTAAAAAATTAGTTTTTGCAAAATTTACTATAGAAAAGGCAATCCCTGGCGTAATTAAAATTTGCGACAGTAAAAAAATTATTTTTTGAATAATTTTACTATAGAAAAGGCAATCCCTGGCGTAATTTAAATTTGAGACAGTAAAAATGAATTTTTGAATAATTTACTATAGAAAAGGCAATCCCTGGCGTAATTAAAATTTGCGACAGTAAAAAATTAGTTTTTGCAAAATTTACTATAGAAAAGGCAATCCCTGGCGTAATTAAAATTTGCGACAGAAAAAAATTATTTTTTTGAATAGTTTACTATAGAAAAGGCAATCCCTGGCGTAATTAAAATTTGCGACAGTAAAAAATGAATTTTTGAATAATTTACTATAGAAAAGGCAATCCCTAGCGTAATTATAATTTGCGACAGTAAAAAATTATTTTTTGAATAATTTACTATAGAAAAGGCAATCCCTGGCGTAATTATAATTTGCGACAGTATAAAAATTATTTTTTGGAATAATTTGCTATAGAAAAGGCAATCCCTGGCGTAATAAAATGTGAGACAGTAAAAAATGAATTTTTGAATAATTTACTATAGAAAAGGCAATCCCTGGCGTAATTATAATTTGCGACAGTAAAAAATTAGTTTTTGCAAAATTTACTATAGAAAGGGCAATCCCTGGCGCAATTAAAATTTGAGACAGTAAAAAATTAATTTTTTGAATAATTTACTATAGAAAAGGCAATCCCTGGCGTAATTAAAATTTGCGACAGTAAAAAATTAATTTTTGAATAATTTACTATAGAAAAGGCAATCCCTGGCGTAATTAAAATTTGAGACAGTAAAAAATGAATTTTTGAATAATTTACTATAGAAAAGGCAATCCGTGGCGTAATTAAAATTTGAGACAGTAAAAAATGATTTTTTGCAAAATTTACTATAGAAAAGGCAATCCCTGGCGTAATTAAAATTTGAGACAGTAAACAATTATTTTTTGAATAATTTACTATAGAAAAGGCAATCCCTGGCGTAATTAAAATTTGAGACAGTAAAAAATTAATTTTTGAATAATTTACTATAGAAAAGGCAATCCCTGGCGGAATTAAAATTTGAGACAGTAAAAAAATGAATTTTTGAATAATTTACTATAGAAAAGGCAATCCCTGGCGTAATTAAAATTTTCGACAGTAAAAAATTATTTTTTGAATAATTTACTATAGAAAAGGCAATCCCTGGCGTAATTAAAGTTTGAGACAGTAAAAAATGAATTTTTGAATAATTTACTATAGAAAAAGGCAATCCCTGGCGTAATTAAAATTTGTGACAGTAAAAAATGAATTTTTGAATAATTTACTATAGAAAAGGTAATCCCTGGCGTAATTAAAATTTGAGACAGTAAAAAATGAATTTTTGAATAATTTACTATAGAAAAGGCAATCCCTGGCGTAATTAAAATTTGTGACAGTAAAAAATGAATTTTTGAATAATTTACTATAGAAAAGGCAATCCCTGGCGTAATTAAAATTTGCGACAGTAAAAAAATTATTTTTTGAATAATTTACTATAGAAAAGGCAATCCCTGGCGTAATTAAAATTTGAGACAGTAAAAAATGAATTTTTGAATAATTTACTATAGAAAAGGCAATCCCTGGCGTAATTAAATTTTGAGACAGTAAAAAATTAGTTTTTGAATAATTTACTATAGAAAAGGCAATCCCTGGCGTAATTAAAATTTGCGACACTAAACAATTATTTTTTGAATAATTTACTATAGAAAAGGCAATCCCTGGCGTAATTAAAATTTGCGACAGTAAACAATTATTTTTTGAATAATTTACTATAGAAAAGGAAATCCCTGGCTAATTAAAATTTGAGACAGTATAAAATGAATTTTTGAATAATTTACTATAGAAAAGGCAATCCCTGGCGTAATTAAAATTTGAGACAGTAAAGAATTATTTTTGAGTAATTTACTATAGAAAAGGCAATCCCTGGCGTAACTAAAATTTGAGACAGTAAAAAATGATTTTTTTGAATAATTTACTATAGAAAAGGCAAACCCTGGCGTTATTAAAATTTGAGACAATATAAAATTATTTTTTGAATAATTTACTATAGAAAAGGCAATCCCTGGCTTAAATAAAATTTGCGACAGTAAAAAATTATTTTTTGAATAATTTACTATAGAAAAGGCAATCCCTGGCGTAATTAAAACTTGAGACAGTATAAAATTATTTTTTGAATAATTTACTATAGAAAAGGCAATCCCTGGCGTAATTAAAATTTGAGACAGTAAAAAATTATTTTTGAATAATTTACTATAGAAAGGGCAATCCCTGGCGTAATTATAATTTGCGACACTAAACAATTAGTTTTTGAATAATTTACTATAGAAAAGGCAATCCCTGGCGTAATTAAAATTTGCGACAGTAAAAAATTATTTTTTGAATAATTTACTATAGAAAAGGCAATCCCTGGCGTAATTAAAATTTGTGACAGTAAAAAATGAATTTTTGAATAATTTACTATAGAAAAGGCAATCCCTGGCGTAATTAAAATTTGCGACAGTAAAAAATTATTTTTTGAATAATTTACTATAGAAAAGGCAATCGCCTGGCGTAATTAAAATTTGCGACACTAAACAATTAATTTTTGAATAATTTACTATAGAAAAGGCAATCCCTGGCGTAATTAAAATTTGAGACAGTAAAAAATGAATTTTTGAATAATTTACTATAGAAAAGGCAATCCCTGGGCGTAATTAAAATTTGTGACAGTAAAAAATGAATTTTTGAATAATTTACTATAGAAAAGGCAATCCCTGGCGTAATTAAAATTTGCGACAGTAAACAATTATTTTTTGAATAATTTACTATAGAAAAGCAATCCCCTGGCGTAATTAAAATTTGCGACAGTATAAAATGAATTTTTGAATAATTTTCTATAGAAAAGGCAATCCCTGGCGTAATTAAAATTTTTGACAGAAAAAATTATTTTTTGCAAAATTTACTATAGAAAAGGCAATCCCTGGCGTAATTAAAATTTGAGACAGTAAAAAATGATTTTTTGAATAATTTACTATAGAAAAGGCAATCCCTGGCGTAATTAAAATTTGCGACAGTAAAAAATTATTTTTGAATAATTTACTATAGAAAAGGCAATCCCTGGCGTAATTAAAATTTGCGACAGTAAAAAAATGAATTTTTGAATAATTTACTGTAGAAAAGGCAATCCCTGGCGTAATTAAAATTTGAGACAGTAAAAAATTAGTTTTTGAATAATTTACTATAGAAAAGGCAATCCCTGGCGTAATTAAAATTTGCGACACTAAACAATTATTTTTTGAATAATTTACTATAGAAAAGGCAATCCCTGGCGTAATTAAAATTTGCGACAGTAAACAATTATTTTTTGAATAATTTACTATAGAAAAGGCAATCCCTGGCGTAATTAAAATTTGAGACAGTAAAAAATTATTTTTTGAATAATTTACTATAAAAAAGGCAATCCTGGCGTAATTATAATTTGCGACACTAAACAATTAATTTTTGAATAATTTACTATAGAAAAGGCAATCCCTGGCGTAATTAAAATTTGAGACAGTAAAAAATGAATTTTTGAATAATTTACTATAGAAAAGGCAATCCCTGGCGTAATTAAAATTTGTGACAGTAAAAAATGAATTTTTGAATAATTTACTATAGAAAAGGCAATCCCTGGCGTAATTAAAATTTGCGACAGTAAACAATTATTTTTTGAATAATTTACTATAGAAAAGCAATCCCTGGCGTAATTAAAATTTGCGACAGTATAAAATGAATTTTTGAATAATTTTCTATAGAAAAGGCAATCCCTGGCGTAATTAAAATTTTTGACAGAAAAAATTATTTTTTGCAAAAATTTACTATAGAAAAGGCAAAAATCCTGGCGTAATTAAAATTTGAGACAGTAAAAAATGATTTTTTGAATAAATTACTATAGAAAAGGCAATCCCTGACGTAATTAAAATTTGCGACAGTAAAAAATTATTTTTTGAATAATTTACTATAGAAAAGGCAATCCCTGGCGTAATTAAAATTTGAGACAGTAAAAAATTAATTTTTGAATAATTTACTATAGAAAAGGCAATCCCTGGCGTAATTAAAATTTGTGACAGTAAAAAATGAATTTTTGAATAATTTACTATAGAAAAGGCAATCCCTGGCGTATTTAAAATTTGAGACAGTAAAAAATGAATTTTTGAATAATTTACTATAGAGAAGGCAATCCCTGGCGTAATTAAAATTCGAGACAGTAAAAAATGAATTTTTGAATAATTTACTATAGAAAAGGCAATCCCTGGCGTAATTAAAATTTGCGACAGTAAAAAATTATTTTTTGAATAATTTACTATAGAAAAGGCAATCCCTGGCGTAATTATAATTTGCGACAGTATAAAATTATTTTTTGAATAATTTACTATAGAAAAGGCAATCCCTGGCGTAATTAAAATTTGTGACAGAAAAAATGAATTTTTGAATAATTTACTATAGAAAAGGCAATCCCTGGCGTAATTAAATTTTGAGACAGTAAAAAATTAGTTTTTGAATAATTTACTATAGAAAAGGCAATCCCTGGCGTAATTAAAATTTGCGACACTAAACAATGATTTTTTGAATAATTTACTATAGAAAAGGCAATCCCTGGCGTAATTAAAATTTGCGACAGTAAACAATTATTTTTTGAATAATTTACTATAGAAAAGGAAATCCCTGGCGTAATTAAAATTTGAGACAGTATAAAATGAATTTTTGAATAATTTACTATAGAAAAGGCAATCCCTGGCGTAATTAAAATTTGAGACAGTAAAGAATTATTTTTTGAATAATTTACTACAGAAAAGGCAATCCCTGGCGTAATTAAAATTTTAGACAGTAAAAAATGATTTTTTTGAATAATTTACTATAGAAAAGGCAAACCCTGGCGTTATTAAAATTTGAGACAATATAAAATTATTTTTTGAATAATTTACTATAGAAAAGGCAATCCCTGGCGTAAATAAAATTTGCGACAGTAAAAAATTATTTTTTGAATAATTTACTATAGAAAAGGCAATCCCTGGCGTAATTAAAATTTGAGACAGTATAAAATTATTTTTTGAATAATTTACTATAGAAAAGGCAATCCCTGGCGTAATTAAAATTTGAGACAGTAAAAAAATTATTTTTTGAATAATTTACTATAGAAAAGGCAATCCCTGGCGTAATTATAATTTGCGACACTAAACAATTAGTTTTTGAATAATTTACTATAGAAAAGGCAATCCCTGGCGTAATTAAAATTTGCGACAGTAAAAAATTATTTTTTGAATAATTTACTATAGAAAAGGCAATCCCTGGCGTAATTAAAATTTGTGACAGTAAAAAATGAATTTTTGAATAATTTACTATAGAAAAGGCAATCCCTGGCGTAATTAAAATTTGCGACAGTAAAAAATTATTTTTTGAATAATTTACTATAGAAAAGGCAATCCCTGGCGTAATTAAAATTTGCGACAGTATAAAATGAATTTTTGAATAATTTACTATAGAAAAGGCAATCCCTGGCGTAATTAAAATTTGAGACAGTAAAAAATTAAATTTTGAATAATTTACTATAGAAAAGGCAATCCCTGGCGTAATTAAAATTTGCGACACTAAACAATTATTTTTTGAATAATTTACTATATAAAAGGCAATCCCTGGCGTAATTAAAATTTGCGACAGTAAAAAATTATTTTTTGAATAATTTACTATAGAAAAGGCAATCCCTGGCGTAATTAAAATTTGTGACAGTAAAAAATGAATTTTTGAATAATTTACTATAGAAAAGGCAATCCCTGGCGTAATTAAAATTTGCGACAGTAAAAAATTATTTTTTGAATAATTTACTATAGAAAAGGCAATCCCTGGCGTAATTAAAATTTGCGACAGTATAAAATGAATTTTTGAATAATTTACTATAGAAAAGGCAATCCCTGGCGTAATTAAAATTTGAGACAGTAAAAAATTAAATTTTGAATAATTTACTATAGAAAAGGCAATCCCTGGCGTAATTAAAATTTGCGACACTAAACAATTATTTTTTGAATAATTTACTATAGAAAAGGCAATCCCTGGCGTAATTAAAATTTGCGACAGTAAACAATTATTTTTTGAATAATTTACTATAGAAAAGGCAATCCCTGCGTAATTAAAATTTGAGACAGTAAAAAATTATTTTTTGAATAATTTACTATAAAAAAGGCAATCCCTGGCGTAATTATAATTTGCGACACTAAACAATTAATTTTTGAATAATTTACTATAGAAAAGGCAATCCCTGGCGTAATTAAAATTTGAGACAGTAAAAAATGAATTTTTGAATAATTTACTATAGAAAAGGCAATCCCTGGCGTAATTAAAATTTGTGACAGTAAAAAATGAATTTTTGAATAATTTACTATAGAAAAGGCAATCCCTGGCGTAATTAAAATTTGCGACAGTAAACAATTATTTTTTGAATAATTTACTATAGAAAAGCAATCCCTGGCGTAATTAAAATTTGCGACAGTATAAAATGAATTTTTGAATAATTTACTATAGAAAAGGCAATCCCTGGCGTAATTAAAATTTTTGACAGAAAAAATTATTTTTTGCAAAATTTACTATAGAAAAGGCAATCCCTGGCGTAATTAAAATTTGAGACAGTAAAAAATGATTTTTTGAATAAATTACTATAGAAAAGGCAATCCCTGACGTAATTAAAATTTGCGACAGTAAAAAATTATTTTTTGAATAATTTACTATAGAAAAGGCAATCCCTGGCGTAATTAAAATTTGAGACAGTAAAAAATTAATTTTTGAATAATTTACTATAGAAAAGGCAATCCCTGGCGTAATTAAAATTTGTGACAGTAAAAAATGAATTTTTGAATAATTTACTATAGAAAAGGCAATCCCTGGCGTATTTAAAATTTGAGACAGTAAAAAATGAATTTTTGAATAATTTACTATAGAGAAGGCAATCCCTGGCGTAATTAAAATTCGAGACAGTAAAAAATAAATTTTTGAATAATTTACTATAGAAAAGGCAATCCCTGGCGTAATTAAAATTTGCGACAGTAAAAAATTATTTTTTGAATAATTTACTATAGAAAAGGCAATCCCTGGCGTAATTATAATTTGCGACAGTATAAAATTATTGTTTGAATAATTTACTATAGAAAAGGCAATCCCTGGCGTAATTATAATTTGCGACACTAAACAATTATTTTTTGAATAATTTACTATAGAAAAGGTAATCCCTGGCGTAATTAAAATTTGTGACAGAAAAAATGAATTTTTGAATAATTTACTATAGAAAAGGCAATCCCTGGCGTATTTAAAATTTGAGACAGTAAAAAATGAATTTTTGAATAATTTACTATAGAGAAGGCAATCCCTGGCGTAATTAAAATTTGAGACAGTAAAAAATGAATTTTTGAATAATTTACTATAGAAAAGGCAATCCCTGGCGTAATTAAAATTTGCGACAGTAAAAAATTATTTTTTGAATAATTTACTATAGAAAAGACAATCCCTGGCGTAATTATAATTTGCGACAGTATAAAATTATTTTTTGAATAATTTACTATAGAAAAGGCAATCCCTGGCGTAATTAAAATTTGAGACAGTAAAGAATTATTTTTTGAATAATTTACTATAGAAAAGGCAATCCCTGGCGTAATTAAAATTTGAGACAGTAAAAAATGATTTTTTTGAATAATTTACTATAGAAAAGGCAAACCCTGGCGTAATTAAAATTTGAGACAATATAAAATTATTTTTTGAATAATTTACTATAGAAAAGGCAATCCCTGGCGTAAATAAAATTTGCGACAGTAAAAAATTATTTTTTGAATAATTTACTATAGAAAAGGCAATCCCTGGCGTAATTAAAATTTGAGACAGTATAAAATTATTTTTTGAACAATTTACTATAGAAAAGGCAATCCCTGGCGTAATTAAAATTTGAGACAGTAAAAAATTATTTTTTGAATAATTTACTATAGAAAAGGCAATCCCTGGCGTAATTATAATTTGCGACACTAAACAATTAGTTTTTGAATAATTTACTATAGAAAAGGCAATCCCTGGCGTAATTAAAATTTGCGACAGTAAAAAATTATTTTTTGAATAATTTACTATAGAAAAGGCAATCCCTGGCGTAATTAAAATTTGTGACAGTAAAAAATGAATTTTTGAATAATTTACTATAGAAAAGGCAATCCCTGGCGTAATTAAAATTTGCGACAGTAAACAATTAGTTTTTGAATAATTTACTATAGAAAAGGCAATCCCTGGCGTAATTAAAATTTGCGACACTAAACAATTATTTTTTGAATAATTTACTATAGAAAAGGCAATCCCTGGCGTAATTAAAATTTGCGACAGTAAACAATTATTTTTTGCAAAATTTACTATAGAAAAGGCAATCCCTGGCGTAATTAAAATTTGAGACAGTAAAAAATTATTTTTTGAATAATTTACTATAGAAAAGGCAATCCCTGGCGTAATTAAAATTTGAGACAGTAAAAAATTAGTTTTTGAATAATTTACTATAGAAAAGGCAATCCCTGGCGTAATTAAAATTTGCGACACTAAACAATTATTTTTTGAATAATTTACTATAGAAAAGGCAATCCCTGGCGTAATTAAAATTTGCGACAGTAAACAATTATTTTTTGAATAATTTACTATAGAAAAGGCAATCCCTGGCGTAATTAAAATTTGAGACAGTAAAAAATTATTTTTTGAATAATTTACTATAGAAAAGGCAATCCCTGGCGTAATTATAATTTGCGACACTAAACAATTAGTTTTTGAATAATTTACTATAGAAAAGGCAATCCCTGGCGTAATTAAAATTTGAGACAGTAAAAAATGAATTTTTGAATAATTTACTATAGAAAAGGCAATCCCTGGCGTAATTAAAATTTGTGACAGTAAAAAATGAATTTTTGAATAATTTACTATAGAAAAGGCAATCCCTGGCGTAATTAAAATTTGCGACAGTAAAAAATTATTTTTTGAATAATTTACTATAGAAAAGCAATCCCTGGCGTAATTAAAATTTGCGACAGTATAAAATGAATTTTTGAATAATTTACTATAGAAAAGGCAATCCCTGGCGTAATTAAAATTTTTGACAGAAAAAATTATTTTTTGCAAAATTTACTATAGAAAAGGCAATCCCTGGCGTAATTAAAATTTGAGACAATAAAAAATGATTTTTTGAATAAATTACTATAGAAAAGGCAATCCTTGACGTAATTAAAATTTGCGACAGTAAAAAATTATTTTTTGAATAATTTACTATAGAAAAGGCAATCCCTGGCGTAATTAAAATTTGAGACAGTAAAAAATTAATTTTTGAATAATTTACTATAGAAAAGGCAATCCCTGGCGAAATTAAAATTTGTGACAGTAAAAAATGAATTTTTGAATAATTTACTATAGAAAAGGCAATCCCTGGCGTATTTAAAATTTGAGACAGTAAAAAATGAATTTTTGAATAATTTACTATAGAGAAGGCAATCCCTGGCGTAATTAAAATTTGAGACAGTAAAAAATGAATTTTTGAATAATTTACTATAGAAAAGGCAATCCCTGGCGTAATTAAAATTTGCGACAGTAAAAAATTATTTTTTGAATAATTTACTATAGAAAAGGCAATCCCTGGCGTAATTATAATTTGCGACAGTATAAAATTATTTTTTGAATAATTTACTATAGAAAAGGCAAACCCTGGCGTAATTATAATTTGCGACACTAAACAATTATTTTTTGAATAATTTACTATAGAAAAGGCAATCCCTGGCGTAATTAAAATTTGTGACAGAAAAAATTATTTTTTGAATAATTTACTATAGAAAAGGCAATCCCTGGCGTAATTATAATTTGCGACAGTAAAAAATTATTTTTTGAATAATTTACTATAGAAAAGGCAATCCCTGGCGTAATTAAAATTTGCGACAGTAAAAAATTATTTTTTGAATAATTTACTATAGAAAAGGCAATCCCTGGCGTAATTAAAATTTGAGACAGTAAAAAATGAATTTTTGAATAATTTACTATAGAAAAGGCAATCCCTGGCGTAATTAAAATTTGAGACAGTATAAAATTAGTTTTTGCAAAATTTACTATAGAAAAGGCAATCCCTGGCGTAATTAAAATTTGAGACAGTAAAAAATTATTTTTTTGAATAATTTACTATAGAAAAGGCAATTCCTGGCGTAATTAAAATTTGCGACAGTAAAAAATTATTTTTTGAATAATTTACTATAGAAAAGGCAATCCCTGGCGTAATTAAAATTTGAGACAGTAAAAAATGAATTTTTGCATAATTTACTATAGAAAAGGCAATCCCTGGCGTAATTAAAATTTGCGACAGTAAAAAATTAGTTTTTGAATAATTTACTATAGAAAAGGCAATCCCTGGCGTAATTAAAATTTGAGACAGTAAAAAATGAATTTTTGAATAATTTACTATAGAAAAGGCAATCCTTGGCTTAATTAAAATTTGAGACAGTAAAAAATTATTTTTTGAATAATTTACTATAGAAAAGGCAATCCCTGGCGTAATTAAAATTTGCGACAGTAAAAAATGAATTTTTGAATAATTTACTATAGAAAAGGCAATCCCTGGCGTAATTAAAATTTGAGACAGTAAAAAATGAATTTTTGAATAATTTACTATAGAAAAGGCAATCCCTGGCGTAATTAAAATTTGAGACAGTAAAAAATGAATTTTTGAATAATTTACTATAGAAAAGGCAATAAATCCCTGGAGTAATTAAAATTTGAGACAGTATAAAATTATTTTTTGAATAATTTACTATAGAAAAGGCAATCCCTGGCGTAATTAAAATTTGAGACAGTAAACAATTATTTTTTGAATAATTTACTATAGAAAAGGCAATCCCTAGCGTAATTAAAATTTGCGACACTAAAAAATGAATTTTTGAATAATTTACTATAGAAAAGGCAATCCCTGGCGTAATTATAATTTGCGACAGTAAAAAATTATTTTTTGAATAATTTACTATAGAAAAGGCAATCCCTGGCGTAATTAAAGTTTGAGACAGTAAAAAATGAATTTTTGAATAATTTACTATAGAAAAGGCAATCCCTGGCGTAATTAAAATTTGTGACAGTAAAAAATGAATTTTTGAATAATTTACTATAGAAAAGGCAATCCCTGGCGTAATTAAAATTTGAGACAGTAAAAAATGAATTTTTGAATAATTTACTATAGAAAAGGCAATCCCTGGCGTAATTAAAATTTGTGACAGTAAAAAATGAATTTTTGAATAATTTACTATAGAAAAGGCAATCCCTGGCGTAATTAAAATTTGCGACAGTAAAAAATTATTTTTTGAATAATTTACTATAGAAAAGGCAATCCCTGGCGTAATTAAAATTTGAGACAGTAAAAAATGAATTTTTGAATAATTTACTATAGAAAAGGCAATCCCTGGCGTAATTAAAATTTGAGACAGTAAAAAATTAGTTTTTGAATAATTTACTATAGAAAAGGCAATCCCTGGCGTAATTAAAATTTGCGACACTAAACAATAATTTTTTGAATAATTTACTATAGAAAAGGCAATCCCTGGCGTAATTAAAATTTGCGACAGTAAACAATTATTTTTTGAATAATTTACTGTAGAAAAGGAAATCCCTGGCGTAATTAAAATTTGAGACAGTATAAAATGAATTTTTAAATAATTTACTATAGAAAAGGCAATCCCTGGCGTAATTAAAATTTGAGACAGTAAAGAATTATTTTTTGAATAATTTACTATAGAAAAGGCAATCCCTGGCGTAATTAAAATTTGAGACAGTAAAAAATGATTTTTTTGAATAATTTACTATAGAAAAGGCAAACCCTGGCGTAATTAAAATTTGAGACAATATAAAATTATTTTTTTGAATAATTTACTATAGAAAAGGCAATCCCTGGCGAAAATAAAATTTGCGACAGTAAAAAATTATTTTTTGAATAATTTACTATAGAAAAGGCAATCCCTGGCGTAATTAAAATTTGAGACAGTATAAAATTATTTTTTGAATAATTTACTATAGAAAAGGCAATCCCTGGCGTAATTAAAATTTGAGACAGTAAAAAATTATTTTTTGAATAATTTACTATAGAAAAGGCAATCCCTGGCGTAATTATAATTTGCGACACTAAACAATTAGTTTTTGAATAATTTACTATAGAAAAGGCAATCCCTGGCGTAATTAAAATTTGCGACAGTAAAAAATTATTTTTTGAATAATTTACTATAGAAAAGGCAATCCCTGGCGTAATTAAAATTTGTGACAGTAAAAAATGAATTTTTGAATAATTTCCTATAGAAAAGGCAATCCCTGGCGTAATTAAAATTTGCGACAGTAAAAAATTATTTTTTGAATAATTTACTATAGAAAAGGCAATCCCTGGCGTAATTAAAATTTGAGAGAGTAAAAAATGAATTTTTGAATAATTTACTATAGAAAAGGCAATCCCTGGCGTAATTAAAATTTGAGACAGTAAAAAATTAGTTTTTGAATAATTTACTATAGAAAAGGCAATCCCTGGCGTAATTAAAATTTGCGACACTAAACAATTATTTTTTGAATAATTTACTATAGAAAAGGCAATCCCTGGCGTAATTAAAATTTGCGACAGTAAACAATTATTTTTTGAATAATTTACTATAGAAAAGGCAATCCCTGGCGTAATTAAAATTTGAGACAGTAAAAAATTATTTTTTGAATAATTTACTATAGAAAAGGCAATCCCTGGCGTAATTATAATTTGCGACACTAAACAATTAGTTTTTGAATAATTTACTATAGAAAAGGCAATCCCTGGCGTAATTAAAATTTGAGACAGTAAAAAATGAATTTTTGAATAATTTACTATAGAAAAGGCAATCCCTGGCGTAATTAAAATTTGCGACGGTAAAAAATGAATTTTTGAATAATTTACTATAGAAAAGGCAATCCCTGGCGTAATTAAAATTTGCGACAGTAAAAAATTATTTTTTGAATAATTTACTATACAAAAGCAATCCCTGGCGTAATTAAAATTTGCGACAGTATGAAATGAATTTTTGAATAATTTACTATAGAAAAGGCAATCCCTGGCGTAATTAAAATTTTTGACAGAAAAAATTATTTTTTGCATAATTTACTATAGAAAAGGCAATCCCTGGCGTAATTAAAATTTGAGACAGTAAAGAATTATTTTTTGAATAATTTACTATAGAAAAGGCAATCCCTGGCGTAATTAAAATTTGAGACAGTAAAAAATGATTTTTTTGAATAATTTACTATAGAAAAGGCAAACCCTGGCGTAATTAAAATTTGAGACAATATAAAATTATTTTTTGAATAATTTACTATAGAAAAGGCAATCCCTGGCGAAAATAAAATTTGCGACAGTAAAAAATTATTTTTTGAATAATTTACTATAGAAAAGGCAATCCCTGGCGTAATTAAAATTTGAGACAGTATAAAATTATTTTTTGAATAATTTACTATAGAAAAGGCAATCCCGGGCGTAATTAAAATTTGAGACAGTAAAAAATTATTTTTTGAATAATTTACTATAGAAAAGGCAATCCCTGGCGTAATTATAATTTGCGACACTAAACAATTAGTTTTTGAATAATTTACTATAGAAAAGGCAATCCCTGGCGTAATTAAAATTTGCGACAGTAAAAAATTATTTTTTGAATAATTTACTATAGAAAAGGCAATCCCTGGCGTAATTAAAATTTGTGACAGTAAAAAATGAATTTTTGAATAATTTCCTATAGAAAAGGCAATCCCTGGCGTAATTAAAATTTGCGACAGTAAAAAATTATTTTTTGAATAATTTACTATAGAAAAGGCAATCCCTGGCGTAATTAAAATTTGAGAGAGTAAAAAATGAATTTTTGAATAATTTACTATAGAAAAGGCAATCCCTGGCGTAATTAAAATTTGAGACAGTAAAAAATTAGTTTTTGAATAATTTACTATAGAAAAGGCAATCCCTGGCGTAATTAAAATTTGCGACACTAAACAATTATTTTTTGAATAATTTACTATAGAAAAGGCAATCCCTGGCGTAATTAAAATTTGCGACAGTAAACAATTATTTTTTGAATAATTTACTATAGAAAAGGCAATCCCTGGCGTAATTAAAATTTGAGACAGTAAAAAATTATTTTTTGAATAATTTACTATAGAAAAGGCAATCCCTGGCGTAATTATAATTTGCGACACTAAACAATTAGTTTTTGAATAATTTACTATAGAAAAGGCAATCCCTGGCGTAATTAAAATTTGAGACAGTAAAAAATGAATTTTTGAATAATTTACTATAGAAAAGGCAATCCCTGGCGTAATTAAAATTTGCGACGGTAAAAAATGAATTTTTGAATAATTTACTATAGAAAAGGCAATCCCTGGCGTAATTAAAATTTGCGACAGTAAAAAATTATTTTTTGAATATTTTACTATACAAAAGCAATCCCTGGCGTAATTAAAATTTGCGACAGTATGAAATGAATTTTTGAATAATTTACTATAGAAAAGGCAATCCCTGGCGTAATTAAAATTTTTGACAGAAAAAATTATTTTTTGCAAAATTTACTATAGAAAAGGCAATCCCTGGCATAATTAAAATTTGAGACAGTAAAAAATGATTTTTTGAATAAATTACTATAGAAAAGGCAATCCCTGGCGTAATTAAAATTTGCGACAGTAAAAAATTATTTTTTGAATAATTTACTATAGAAAAGGCAATCCCTGGCGTAATTAAAATTTGAGACAGTAAAAAATTAATTTTTGAATAATTTACTTTAGAAAAGGCAATCCCTGGCGTAATTAAAATTTGTGACAGTAAAAAATGAATTTTTGAATAATTTACTATAGAAAAGGCAATCCCTGGCGTATTTAAAATTTGAGACAGTAAAAAATGAATTTTTGAATAATTTACTATAGAGAAGGCAATCCCTGGCGTAATTAAAATTTGAGACAGTAAAAAATGAATTTTTGAATAATTTACTATAGAAAAGGCAATCCCTGGCGTAATTAAAATTTGCGACAGTATAAAATTAGTTTTTGAATAATTTACTATAGAAAAGGCAATCCCTGGCGTAGTTAAAATTTGAGACAGTAAAAAATGAATTTTTGAATAATTTACTATAGAAAAGGCAATCCCTGGCGTAATTAAAATTTGCGACAGTAAAAAATGAATTTTTGAATAATTTACTATAGAAAAGGCAATCCCTGGCGTAATTAAAATTTGCTACAGTAAAAAATTATTTTTTGAATAATTTACTACAGAAAAGGCAATCCCTGGCGTAATTAAAATTTGCGACAGTAAAAATTATTTTTTGAATAATTTACTATAGCAAAGGCAATCCCTGGCGTAATTAAAATTTGCGACAGTAAAAAATTATTTTTTGAATAATTTACTATAGAAAAGGCAATCCCTGGCGTAATTAAAATTTGAGACAGTAAAAAATGAATTTTTGAATAATTTACTATAGAAAAGGCAATCCCTGGCGTAATTAAAATTTGAGACAGTAAAAAATGAATTTTTTGAATAATTTACTATAGAAAAGGCAATCCCTAGCGTAATTAAAATTTGCGACAGTAAAAAATTATTTTTTGAATAATTTACTATAGAAAAGGCAATCCCTGGCGTAATTAAAAGTTGAGATAGTATAAAATTATTTTTTGAATAATTTACTATAGAAAAGGCAATCCCTAGCGTAATTGAAATTTGGGACAGTAAAAAATTATTTTTTGCAAAATTTACTATAGAAAAGGCAATCCCTGGCGTAAGTAAAATTTGAGACAGTATAAAATGAATTTTTGAATAATTTACTATAGAAAAGGCAATCCCTGGCGTATTTAAAATTTGAGACAGTAAAAAATGAATTTTTGAATAATTTACTATAGAAAAGGCAATCCCTGGCGTAATTAAAATTTGAGACAGTAAAAAATTATTTTTGGCAAAATTTACTATAGAAAAGGCAATCCCTGGCGTAATTAAAATTTGCGACAGTATAAAATTATTTTTTGCAAAATTTACTATAGAAAAGGCAATCCCTGGCGTATTTAAAATTTGAGACAGTAAAAAATGAATTTTTGAATAATTTACTATAGAAAAGGCAAACCCTGGCGTATTTAAAATTTGAGACAGTAAAAAATGAATTTTTGAATAATTTACCATAGAAAAGGCAATCCCTGGCGTAATTAAAATTTGAGACAGTAAAAAATGAATTTTTGAATAATTTACTATAGAAAAGGCAATCCCTGGCGTAATTAAAATTTGCGACAGTATAAATTTAATTTTTGAATAATTTACTATACAAAAGGCAATCCCTGGCGTAATTAAAATTTGCGACAGTATAAAATGAATTTTTGAATAATTTACTATAGAAAAGGCAATCCCTGGCGTAATTAAAATTTGAGACAGTAAAAAATGAATTTTTTGAATAATTTACTATAGAAAAGGCAATCCCTGGCGTAATTAAAATTTGCGACAGTAAAAAATTATTTTTTGAATAATTTACTATAGAAAAGGCAATCCCTGGCGTAATTAAAATTTGAGACAGTATAAAATTATTTTTTGAATAATTTACTATAGGAAAGGCAATCCCTGGCGTAATTAAAATTTGCGACAGTAAACAATTAATTTTTGAATAATTTACCATAGAAAAGGCAATCCCTGGCGTAATTAAAATTTGAGACAGTAAAAAATTATTTTTTGAATAATTTACTATAGAAAAGGCAATCCCTGGCTTAATTAAAATTTGTAACAGAAAAAATTATTTTTTGCAAAATTTACTATAGAAAAGGCAATCCCTGGCGTATTTAAAATTTGAGACAGTAAAAAATGAATTTTTGAATAATTTACTATAGAAAAGGCAATCCCTGGCGTAATTAAAATTTGAGACAGTAAAAAATGAATTTTTGAATAATTTACTATAGAAAAGGCAATCCCTGGCGTAATTAAAATTTGCGACAGTATAAAATTAATTTTTGAATAATTTACTATAAAAAGGCAATCCCTGGCGTAATTAAAATTTGAGACAGTAAAAAATGAATTTTTTGAATAATTTACTATAGAAAAGGCAATCCCTGGCGTAATTAAAATTTGAGACAGTATAAAATGAATTTTTGAATAATTTACTATAGAAAAGGCAATCCCTGGCGTATTTAAAATTTGAGACAGTAAAAAATGAATTTTTGAATAATTTACTATAGAAAAGGCATTCCCTGGCGTAATTAAAATTTGCGACAGTATAAAATTATTTTTTGTAAAATTTACTATAGAAAAGGCAATCCCTGGCGTATTTAAAATTTGAGACAGTAAAAAATGAATTTTTGAATAATTTACTATAGAAAAGGCAATCCCTGGCGTAATTAAAATTTGAGACAGTAAAAAATGAATTTTTGAATAATTTACTATAGAAAAGGCAATCCCTGGCGTAATTAAAATTTGAGACAGTATAAAATGAATTTTTGAATAATTTACTATAGAAAAGGCAATCCCTGGCGTATTTAAAATTTGAGACAGTAAAAAATGAATTTTTGAATAATTTACTATAGAAAAGGCAATCCCTGGCGTAATTAAAATTTGTGACAGAAAAAAATATTTTTTGCAAAATTTACTATAGAAAAGGCAATCCCTGGCGTAATTAAAATTTGCGACAGTAAACAATTATTTTTTGAATAATTTACTATAGAAAAGGCAATCCCTGGCGTAATTAAAATTTGAGACAGTATAAAATTATTTTTTGAATAATTTACTATAGAAAAGGCAATACCTGGCGTAATTAAAATTTGTGACAGAAAAAATTATTTTTTGCAAAATTTACTATAGAAAAGCAATCCCTGGCGTAATTAAAATTTGCGACAGTAAACAATTATTTTTTGAATAATTTACTATAGAAAAGGCAATCACTGGCGTAATTAAAATTTGAGACAGTAAAAATGAATTTTTGAATAATTTACTATAGAAAAGGCAATCCCTGGCGAAATTAAAATTTGAGACAGTAAAAAATGAATTTTTTGAATAATTTACTATAGAAAAGGCAATCCCTGGCGTAATTAAAATTTGCGACAGTAAAAAATTATTTTTTGAATAATTTACTATAGAAAAGGCAATCCCTGGCGTAATTAAAATTTGAGACAGTATAAAATTATTTTTTGCAAAATTTACTATAGAAAAGGCAATCCCTGGCGTAATTAAAATTTGAGACAGTAAAAAATGAATTTTTGAATAATTTACTATAGAAAAGGCAATCCCTGGCGTAATTAAAATTTGAGACAGTATAAAATTATTTTTTGAATAATTTACTATAGAAAAGGCAATCCCTGGCGTAATTAAAATTTGCGACAGTAAAAAATTATTTTTTGAATAATTTACTATAGAAAAGGCAATCTCTGGCGTAATTAAAATTTGAGACAGTAAAAAATGAATTTTTGAATAATTTACTATAGAAAAGGCAATCCCTGGCGTAATTAAAATTTGAGACAGTATAAAATTATTTTTTGAATAATTTACTATAGAAAAGGCAATCCCTGGCGTAATTAAAATTTGAGACAGTAAAAAATGAATTTTTGAATAATTTACTATAGAAAAGGCAATCCCTGGCGTATTTAAAATTTGAGACAGTAAAAAATTATTTTTTGAATAATTTACTATAGAAAAGGCAATCCCTGGCGTAATTAAAAGTTGAGACAGTATAAAATTATTTTTGAATAATTTACTATAGAAAAGGCAATCCCTAGCGTAATTGAAATTTGCGACAGTAAAAAATTATTTTTTGCAAAATTTACTATAGAAAAGGCAATCCCTGGCGTAAGTAAAATTTGAGACAGTATAAAATGAATTTTTGAATAATTTACTATAGAAAAGGCAATCCCTGGCGTATTTAAAATTTGAGACAGTAAAAATGAATTTTTGAATAATTTACTATAGAAAAGGCAATCCCTGGCGTAATTAAAATTTGAGACAGTAAAAAATTATTTTTGGCAAAATTTACTATAGAAAAGGCAATCCCTGGCGTAATTAAAATTTGCGACAGTATAAAATTATTTTTTGCAAAATTTACTATAGAAAAGGCAATCCCTGTCGTATTTAAAATTTGAGACAGTAAAAAATGAATTTTTGAATAATTTACTATAGAAAAGGCAAACCCTGGCGTATTTAAAATTTGAGACAGTAAAAAATGAATTTTTGAATAATTTACTATAGAAAAGGCAATCCCTGGCGTAATTAAAATTTGAGACAGTAAAAAATGAATTTTTGAATAATTTACTATAGAAAAGGCAATCCCTGGCGTATTAAATTTAAATAATTTACTATACAAAAGGCAATCCCTGGCGTAATTAAAATTTGCGACAGTATAAATGAATTTTTGAATAATTTACTATAGAAAAGGCAATCCCTGGCGTAATTAAAATTTGAGACAGTAAAAAATGAATTTTTTGAATAATTTACTATAGAAAAGGCAATCCCTGGCGTAATTAAAATTTGCGACAGTAAAAAATTATTTTTTGAATAATTTACTATAGAAAAGGCAATCCCTGGCGTAATTAAAATTTGAGACAGTATAAAATTATTTTTTGAATAATTTACTATAGAAAAGGCAATCCCTGGCGTAATTAAAATTTGCGACAGTAAACAATTAATTTTTGAATAATTTACTATAGAAAAGGCAATCCCTGGCGTAATTAAAATTTGAGACAGTAAAAAATTATTTTTTGAATAATTTACTATAGAAAAGGCAATCCCTGGCGTAATTAAAACTTGTAACAGAAAAAATTATTTTTTGCAAAATTTACTATAGAAAAGGCAATCCCTGGCGTATTTAAAATTTGAGACAGTAAAAAATGAATTTTTGAATAATTTACTATAGAAAAGGCAATCCCTGGCGTAATTAAAATTTGAGACAGTAAAAAATGAATTTTTGAATAATTTACTATAGAAAAGGCAATCCCTGGCGTAATTAAAATTTGCGACAGTATAAAATTAATTTTTGAATAATTTACTATAGAAAAGGCAATCCCTGGCGTAATTAAAATTTGAGACAGTAAAAAATGAATTTTTTGAATAATTTACTATAGAAAAGGCAATCCCTGGCGTAATTAAAATTTGAGACAGTATAAAATGAATTTTTGAATAATTTACTATAGAAAAGGCAATCCCTGGCGTATTTAAAATTTGAGACAGTAAAAAATGAATTTTTGAATAATTTACTATAGAAAAGGCATTCCCTGGCGTAATTAAAATTTGCGACAGTATAAAATTATTTTTTGCAAAATTTACTATAGAAAAGGCAATCCCTGGCGTATTTAAAATTTGAGACAGTAAAAAATGAATTTTTGAATAATTTACTATAGAAAAGGCAATCCCTGGCGTAATTAAAATTTGAGACAGTAAAAAATGAATTTTTGAATAATTTACTATAGAAAAGGCAATCCCTGGCGTAATTAAAATTTGAGACAGTATAAAATGAATTTTTGAATAATTTACTATAGAAAAGGCAATCCCTGGCGTATTTAAAATTTGAGACAGTAAAAAATGAATTTTTGAATAATTTACTATAGAAAAGGCAATCCCTGGCGTAATTAAAATTTGTGACAGAAAAAAATATTTTTTGCAAAATTTACTATAGAAAAGGCAATCCCTGGCGTAATTAAAATTTGCGACAGTAAACAATTATTTTTTGAATAATTTACTATAGAAAAGGCAATCCCTGGCGTAATTAAAATTTGAGACAGTATAAAATTATTTTTGAATAATTTACTATAGAAAAGGCAATCCCTGGCGTAATTAAAATTTGTGACAGAAAAAATTATTTTTTGCAAAATTTACTATAGAAAAGGCAATCCCTGGCGTAATTAAAATTTGCGACAGTAAACAATTATTTTTTGAATAATTTACTATAGAAAAGGCAATCACTGGCGTAATTAAAATTTGAGACAGTAAAAATGAATTTTTGAATAATTTACTATAGAAAAGGCAATCCCTGGCGTAATTAAAATTTGAGACAGTAAAAAATGAATTTTTTGAATAATTTACTATAGAAAAGGCAATCCCTGGCGTAATTAAAATTTGCGACAGTAAAAAATTATTTTTTGAATAATTTACTATAGAAAAGGCAATCCCTGGCGTAATTAAAATTTGAGACAGTATAAAATTATTTTTTGCAAAATTTACTATAGAAAAGGCAATCCCTGGCGTATTTAAAATTTGAGACAGTAAAAAATGAATTTTTGAATAATTTACTATAGAAAAGGCAATCCCTGGCGTAATTAAAATTTGAGACAGTAAAAAATGATTTTTTGAATAATTTACTATAGAAAAGGCAATCCCTGGATTAATTAAAATTTGAGACAGTAAAAAATGAATTTTTTGAATAATTTACTATAGAAAAGGCAATCCCTGGCGTAATTAAAATTTGAGACAGTATAAAATGAATTTTTGAATAATTTACTATAGAAAAGGCAATCCCTGGCGTATTTAAAATTTGAGACAGTAAAAAATAAATTTTTGAATAATTTACTATAGAAAAGGCAATCCCTGGCGTAATTAAAATTTGCGACAGTAAACAATTATTTTTTGAATAATTTACTATAGAAAAGGCAATCCCTGGCGTAATTAAAATTTGAGACAGTATAAAATTATTTTTTGAATAATTTACTATAGAAAAGGCAATCCCTGGCGTAATTAAAATTTGAGACAGTATAAAATGAATTTTTGAATAATTTACTATAGAAAAGGCAATCCCTGGCGTAATTAAAATTTGCGACAGTAAACAATTATTTTTTGAATAATTTACTATAGAAAAGGCAATCCCTGGCGTAATTAAAATTTGAGACAGTAAAAAATGAATTTTTGAATAATTTACTATAGAAAAGGCAATCCCTGGCGTATTTAAAATTTGAGACAGTAAAAAATTATTTTTTGAATAATTTACTATAGAAAAGGCCATCCCTGGCGTAATTAAAATTTGTGACAGAAAAAATTATTTTTGCAAAATTTACTATAGAAAAGGCAATCCCTGGCGTAATTAAAATTTGAGACAGTATAAAATTATTTTTTGAATAATTTACTATAGAAAAGGCAATCCCTGGCGTAATTAAAATTTGAGACAGTATAAAATTATTTTTTGAATAATTTACTATAGAAAAGGCAATCCCTGGCGTAATTAAAATTTGAGACCGTAAAAATGAATTTTTGAATAATTTACTATAGAAAAGGCAATCCCTGTCGTAATTAAAATTTGCGACAGAAAAAAATTAATTTTTGAATAATTTACTACAGAAAAGGCAATCCCTGGCGTAATTAAAATTTGCGACAGTAAACAATTAATTTTTGAATAATTTACTATAGAAAAGGCAATCCCTGGCGTAATTAAAATTGAGACAGTATAAAATTATTTTTTGAATAATTTAGTATAGAAAAGGCAATCCCTGGCGTAATTAAAATTTGAGACAGTATAAAATGAATTTTTGAATAATTTACTATAGAAAAGGCAATCCCTGGCGTATTTAAAATTTGAGACAGTAAAAAATGAATTTTTGAATAATTTACTATAGAAAAGGCAATCCCTGGCGTAATTAAAATTTGTGACAGAAAAAATTATTTTTTGCAAAATTTACTATAGAAAAGGCAATCCCTGGCGTAATTAAAATTTGCGACAGTAAACAATTATTTTTTGAATAATTTACTATAGAAAAGGCAATCCCTGGCGTAATTAAAATTTGAGACAGTATAAAATTATTTTTTGAATAATTTACTATAGAAAAGGCAATCCCTGGCGTAGTTAAAATTTGAGACAGTATAAAATGAATTTTTGAATAATTTACTATAGAAAAGGCAATCCCTGGCGTAATTAAAATTTGCGACAGTAAACAATTATTTTTTGAATAATTTACTATAGAAAAGGCAATCCCTGGCGTAATTAAAATTTGAGACAGTAAAAAATTAATTTTTGAATAATTTACTATAGAAAAGGCAATCCCTGGCGTAATTAAAATTTGAGACAGTATAAAATTATTTTTTGAATAATTTACTATAGAAAAGGCAATCCCCGGGCGTAATTAAAATTTGCGACAGTAAAACATTATTTTTTGAATAATTTACTATAGAAAAGGCAATCTCTGGCGTAATTAAAATTTGAGACAGTAAAAAATTATTTTTTGAATAATTTACTATAGAAAAGGCAATCCCTGGCGTAATTAAAATTTGAGACAGTAAAAAATGAATTTTTGAATAATTTACTATAGAAAAGGCAATCCCTGGCGTAATTAAAATTTGCGACAGTATAAAATGATTTTTTGAATAATTTACTATAGAAAAGGCAATCCCTGGCGTAATTATAATTTGCGAGAGTAAAAAATTATTTTTTGAATAATTTACTATAGAAAAGGCAATCCCTGGCGTAATTAAAATTTGTGACAGAAAAAATTATTTTTTGCAAAATTTACTATAGAAAAGGCAATCTCTGGCGTAATTAAAATTTGAGACAGTAAAAAATTATTTTTTGAATAATTTACTATAGAAAAGGCAATCCCTGGCGTAATTAAAATTTGAGACAGTTAAAAATGAATTTTTTGAATAATTTACTATAGAAAAGGCAATCCCTGGCGTAATTAAAATTTGAGACAGTATAAAATGATTTTTTGAATAATTTACTATAGAAAAGGCAATCCCTGGCGTAATTATAATTTGCGAGAGTAAAAAATTATTTTTTGAATAATTTACTATAGAAAAGGCAATCCCTGGCGTAATTAAAATTTGCGACAGTAAACAATTAATTTTTGAATAATTTACTATAGAAAAGGCAATCCCTGGCGTAATTAAAATTTGAGACAGTATAAAATTATTTTTTGAATAATTTAGTATAGAAAAGGCAATCCCTGGCGTAATTAAAATTTGAGACAGTATAAAATGAATTTTTGAATAATTTACTATAGAAAAGGCAATCCCTGGCGTATTTAAAATTTGAGACAGTAAAAAATGAATTTTTGAATAATTTACTATAGAAAAGGCAATCCCTGGCGTAATTAAAATTTGTGACAGAAAAAATTATTTTTTGCAAAATTTACTATAGAAAAGGCAATCCCTGGCGTAATTAAAATTTGCGACAGTAAACAATTATTTTTTGAATAATTTACTATAGAAAAGGCAATCCCTGGCGTAATTAAAATTTGAGACAGTATAAAATTATTTTTTTGAATAATTTACTATAGAAAAGGCAATCCCTGGCGTAGTTAAAACTTGAGACAGTATAAAATGCATTTTTGAATAATTTACTATAGAAAAGGCAATCCCTGGCGTAATTAAAATTTGCGACAGTAAACAATTATTTTTTGAATAATTTACTATAGAAAAGGCAATCCCTGGCGTAATTAAAATTTGAGACAGTAAAAAATTAATTTTTGAATAATTTACTATAGAAAAGGCAATCCCTGGCGTAATTAAAATTTGAGACAGTATAAAATTATTTTTTGAATAATTTACTATAGAAAAGGCAATCCCTGGCGTAATTAAAATTTGCGACAGTAAAACATTATTTTTTGAATAATTTACTATAGAAAAGGCAATCTCTGGCGTAATTAAAATTTGAGACAGTAAAAAATTATTTTTTGAATAATTTACTATAGAAAAGGCAATCCCTGGCGTAATTAAAATTTGAGACAGTAAAAAATGAATTTTTTGAATAATTTACTATAGAAAAGGCAATCCCTGGCGTAATTAAAATTTGAGACAGTATAAAATGATTTTTTGAATAATTTACTATAGAAAAGGCAATCCCTGGCGTAATTATAATTTGCGAGAGTAAAAAATTATTTTTTGAATAATTTACTATAGAAAAGGCAATCCCTGGCGTAATTATAATTTGCGACAGTAAAAAATTATTTTTTGAATAATTTACTATAGAAAAGGCAATCCCTGGCGTAATTATAATTTGCGACAGTAAAAAATTATTTTTTGAATAATTTAATACAGAAAAGGCAATCCCTGGCGTAATTAAAATTTGAGACTGTAAAAAATGAATTTTTGAATAATTTACTATAGAAAAGGCAATCCCTGGCGTAATTAAAATTTGAGACAGTAAAAAATGAATTTTTTGAGTAATTTACTATAGAAAAGGCAATCCCTGGCGTAATTAAAATTTGAGACAGTAAAAAATGAATTTTTTGAATAATTTACTATAGAAAAGGCAATCCCTGGCGTAATTAAAATTTGAGACAGTAAAAAATGAATTTGTGAATAATTTACTATAGAAAAGGCAATCCCTGGCGTAATTAAAATTTGAGACAGTAATAAATGAATTTTTGAATAATTTACTATAGAAAAGGCAATCCCTGGCGTAATTAAAATTTGAGACAGTATAAAATTATTTTTTGATTACTTTACTATAGAAAAGGCAATCCCTGGCGTAATTAAAATTTGAGACAGTAAAAAATGAATTTTTGAATAATTTACTATAGGAAAGGCAATCCCTGGCGTAATTAAAATTTGTGACAGTAAAAAATAAATTTTTGAATAATTTACCATAGAAAAGGCAATCTCTGGCGTAATTAAAATTTGAGACAGTAAAAAATGAATTTTTGAATAATTTACTATAGAAAAGGCAATCCCTGGCGTAATTAAAATTTGCGACAGTAAAAAATTATTTTTTGAATAATTTACTATAGAAAAGGCAATCCCTGGCGTAATTATAATTTGCGACAGTAAAAAATTATTTTTTGAATAATTTACTATAGAAAAGGCAATCCCTGGCGTAATTATAATTTGCGACAGTAAAAAATGAATTTTTGAATAATTTACTATAGAAAAGGCAATCCCTGGCGTAATTAAAATTTGCGACAGTATAAAATGATTTTTTGAATAATTTACTATAGAAAAGGCAATCCCTGGCGTAATTATAATTTGCGACAGTAAAAAATGATTTTTTGAATAATTTACTATAGAAAAGGCAATCCCTGGCGTATTTAAAATTTGAGACAGTAAAAAATGAATTTTTTGAATAATTTACTATAGAAAAGGCAATCCCTGGCGTAATTAAAATTTGCGACAGTAAAAAATTATTTTTTGCAAAATTTACTATAGAAAAGGCAATACCTGGCGTAATTATAATTTGCGACAGTAAAAAATTATTTTTTGAATAATTTACTATAGAAAAGGCAATCCCTGGCGTAATTAAAATTTGAGACAGTAAAAAATGAATTTTTGCAAAATTTACTATAGAAAAGGCAATCCCTGGCGTAATTAAAATTTGAGACAGTAAAAAATGAATTTTTGATTAATTTACTATAGAAAAGGCAATCCCTGGCGTAATTAAAATTTGAGACAGTAAAAAATTATTTTTTGAATAATTTACTATAGAAAAGGCAATCCCTGGCGTAATTATAATTTGCGACACTAAACAATTATTTTTTGAATAATTTACTATAGAAAAGGCAATCCCTGGCGTAATTAAAATTTGAGACAGTAAAAAATGAATTTTTGAATAATTTACTATAGAAAAGGCAATCCCTGGCGTAATTAAAATTTGCGACAGTAAACAATTATTTTTTGAATAATTTACTATAGAAAAGGCAATCCCGGGCGTAATTAAAATGAGCGACAGTATAAAATTATTTTTTGAATAATTTACTATAGAAAAGGCAATCCCTGGCGTAATTAAAATTTGCGACAGTATAAAATGATTTTTTGAATAATTTACAATTTGAGACAGTAAAAAATGAATTTTTGAATAATTTACTATAGAAAAGGCAATCCCTGGCGTAATTAAAATTTGAGACAGTATAAAATGAATTTTTGAATAATTTACTATAGAAAAGGCAATCCCTGGCGTAATTAAAATTTGCGACAGAAAAAAATTAATTTTTGAATAATTTACTATAGAAAAGGCAATCCCTGGCGTAATTAAAATTTGCGACAGTAAACATTTAATTTTTGAATAATTTACTATAGAAAAGGCAATCCCTGGCGTAATTAAAATTTGCGACAGAAAAAAATTATTTTTTGAATAATTTACTATAGAAAAGGCAATCCCTGGCGTAATTAAAATTTGCGACAGTAAAAAATGAATTTTTGAATAATTTACTATAGAAAAGGCAATCCCAGGCGTAATTAAAATTTGAGACAGTATAAAATTATTTTTTGAATAATTTACTATAGAAAAGGCAATCCCTGGCGTAATTAAAATGTGCGACAGTAAACAATTATTTTTTGAATAATTTACTATAGAAAAGGCAATCCCTGGCGTAATTAAAATTTGAGACAGTAAAAAATGAATTTTTGAATAATTTACTATAGAAAAGGCAATCCCTGGCGTAATTAAAATTTGAGACAGTATAAAATTATTTTTTGAATAATTTACTATAGAAAAGGCATTCCCTGGCGTAATTAAAATTTGAGACAGTATAAAATTATTTTTTGAATAATTTACTATAGAAAAGGCAATCCCTGGCGTAATTAAAATTTGAGACAGTAAAAAATGAATTTTTGAATAATTTACTATAGAAAAGGCAATCCCTGGCGTAATTAAAATTTGAGACAGTAAAAAATGAATTTTTTGAATAATTTACTATAGAAAAGGCAATCCCTGGCGTAATTAAAATTTGTGACAGTAAAAAATGAATTTTTGAATAATTTACTATAGAAAAGGCAATCCCTGGCGTAATTAAAATTTGCGACAGTATAAAATGATTTTTTGAATAATTTACTATAGAAAAGGCAATCCCTGGCGTAATTAAAATTTGCCACAGTAAACAATTAATTTTTGAATAATTTACTATAGAAAAGGCAATCCCTGGCGTAATTAAAATTTGAGACAGTAAAAAATGAATTTTTGAATAATTTACTATAGAAAAGGCAATCCCTGGCGTAATTATAATTTGCGACAGTAAAAAATTATTTTTTGAATAATTTACTATAGAAAAGGCAATCCCTGGCGTAATTAAAATTTGAGACAGTAAAAAATGAATTTTTTGAATAATTTACTATAGAAAAGGCAATCCCTGGCGTAATTAAAATTTGAGACAGTATAAAATGAATTTTTGAATAATTTACTATAGAAAAGGCAATCCCTGGCGTAATTAAAATTTGATACAGTAAAAAATGAATTTTTGAATAACTTACTATAGAAAAGGCAATCCCTGGCGTAATTAAAATTTGAGACAGTAAAAAATGAATTTTTGAATAATTTACTACAGATAAGGCAATCCCTGGCGTAATTAAAATTTGAGACAGTATAAAAATATTTTTTGAATAATTTACTATAGAAAAGGCAATCCCTGGCGTAATTAAAATTTGAGACAGTAAAAAATTATTTTTTGAATAATTTACTATAGAAAAGGCAATCCCTGGCGTAATTAAAATTTGAGACAGTAAAAAATGAATTTTTTGAATAATTTACTATAGAAAAGGCAATCCCTGGCGTAATTAAAATTTGTGACAGTAAAAAATTATTTTTTGAATAATTTACTATAGAAAAGGCAATCCCTGGCGTAATTATAATTTGCGATAGTAAAAAATTATTTTTTGAATAATTTACTATAGAAAGGCAATCCCTGGCGTAATTATAATTTGCGACAGTAAAAAATTATTTTTTGAATAATTTACTATAGAAAAGGCAATCCCTGGCGTAATTATAATTTGCGACAGTAAAAAATTATTTTTTGAATAATTTACTATAGAAAAGGCAATCCCTGGCGTAATTAAAATTTGAGACAGTAAAAAATGAATTTTTTGAATAATTTACTATAGAAAAGGCAATCCCTGGCGTAATTAAAATTTGAGACAGTAAAAAATGAATTTTTGAATAATTTACTATAGAAAAGGCAATCCCTGGCGTAATTAAAATTTGAGACAGTAAAAAATGAATTTTTGAATAATTTACTATAGAAAAGGCAATCCCTGGCGTAATTAAAATTTGCGACAGTATAAAATGATTTTTTGAATAATTTACTATAGAAAAGGCAATCCCTGGCGTAATTAAAATTTGAGACAGTAAAAAATGAATTTTTGAATAATTTACTATAGAAAAGGCAATCCCTGGCGTAATTAAAATTTACGACAGTAAAAAATTAGTTTTTGCAAAAATTTTCTATAGAAAAGGCAATCCTTGGCGTAATTAAAATTTGAGACAGTAAAAAATGAATTTTTTGAATAATTTACTATAGAAAAGGCAATCCCTGGCGTAATTATAATTTGCGACAGTAAAAAAATTATTTTTTGAATAATTTACTATAGAAAAGGCAATCCCTGGCGTAATTAAAATTTGTGACAGTAAAAAATGAATTTTTGAATAATTTACTATAGAAAAGGCAATCCCTGGCGTAATTAAAATTTGCGACAGTAAAAAATGAATTTTTGAATAATTTACTATAGAAAAGGCAATCCCTGGCGTAATTAAAATTTGAGACAGTAAAAAATTATTTTTTGAATAATTTACTATAGAAAAGGCAATCCCTGGCGTAATTAAAATTTGAGACAGTATAAAATAATTTTTTGAATAATGTACTGTAGAAAAGGCAATCCCTGGCGTAATTAAAATTTGAGACAGTAAAAAATGAATTTTTGAATAATTTACTATAGAAAAGGCAATCCCTGGCGTAATTAAAATTTGCGACAGTAAAAAATTATTTTTTGAATAATTTACTATAGAAAAGGCAATCCCTGGCGTGATTAAAATTTGTGACAGTAAAAAATTAATTTTTCAATAATTTACAATAGAAAAGGCAATCCCTGGCGTAATTAAAATTTGAGACAGTAAAAAATGAATTTTTGAATAATTTACTATAGAAAAGGCAATCCCTGGCGTAATTAAAATTTGAGACAGTATAAAATTATTTTTTGAATAATTTACTATAGAAAAGGCAATCCCTGGCGTAATTAAAATTTGAGACAGTGTAAAATTATTTTTTGAATAATTTACTATAGAAAAGGCAATCCCTGGCGTAATTAAAATTTGCGACAGTAAAAAATTATTTTTTGAATAATTTACTATAGAAAAGGCAATCCCTGGCGTAATTAAAATTTGCGACAGTAAAAAATTATTTTTTGCATAATTTACTATAGAAAAGGCAATCCCTGGCGTAGTTAAAATTTGAGACAGTAAAAAATGATTTTTTGCAAAATTTACTATAGAAAAGGCAATCCCTGGCGTAATTAAAATTTGAGACAGTAAAAAATGAATTTTTGAATAATTTACTATAGAAAAGGCAATCCCTGGAGTAATTAAAATTTGAGACAGTATAAAATGAATTTTTGAATAATTTACTATAGAAAAGGCAATCCCTGGCGTAATTATAATTTGCGACAGTAAAAAATTATTTTTTGAATAATTTACTATAGAAAAGGCAATCCCTGGCGTAATTATAATTTGCGACAGTAAAAAATTATTTTTTGAATAATTTACTATAGAAAAGGCAATCCCTGGCGTAATTAAAATTTGAGACAGTAAAAAATGAATTTTTGAATAATTTACTATAGAACAGGCAATCCCTGGCGTAATTAAAATTTGAGACAGTAAAAAATGAATTTTTGAATAATTTACTTTAGAAAAGGCAATCCCTGGCGTAACTAAAATTTGCGACAGTATAAAATGAATTTTTGAATAATTTACTATAGAAAAGGCAATCCCTGGCGTAATTAAAATTTGAGACAGTAAAAAATGAATTTTTGAATAATTTACTATAGAAAAGGCAATCCCTGGCGTAATTAAAATTTGCGACAGTAAAAAATTAGTTTTTGCCAAATTTACTATAGAAAAGGCAATCCCTGGCGTAATTAAAATTTGAGACAGTAAAAAATGAACTTTTTGAATAATTTACTATAGAAAAGGCAATCCCTGGCGTAATTAAAATTTGAGACAGTAAAAAATGATTTTTTGAATAATTTACTATAGAAAAGGCAATCCCTGGCGTAGTTAAAATTTGCGATAGTAAAAAATTATTTTTTGAATAATTTACTATAGAAAAGGCAATCCCTGGCGTAATTATAATTTGCGACACTAAACAATTATTTTTTGAATAATTTACTATAGAAAAGGCAATCCCTGGCGTAATTAAAATTTGAGACAGTAAAAAATTATTTTTTGAATAATTTACTATAGAAAAGGCAATCCCTGGCGTAATTAAAATTTGAGACAGTAAAAAATTATTTTTTGAATAATTTACTATAGAAAAGGCAATCCCTGGCGTAATTATAATTTGCGACAGTAAAAAATTATTTTTTGAATAATTTACTATAGAAAAGGCAATCCCTGGCGTAATTAAAATTTGAGACAGTAAAAAATGAATTTTTTGAATAATTTACTATAAAAAAGGCAATCCCTGGCGTAATTAAAATTTGAGACAGTAAAAAATGAATTTTTGAATAATTTACTATAGAAAAGGCAATCCCTGGCGTAATTAAAATTTGAGACAGTATAAAATGAATTTTTGAATAATTTACTATAGAAAAGGCAATCCCTGGCGTAATTATAATTTGCGACAGTAAAAAATCATTTTTTGAATAATTTACTATAGAAAAGGAAATCCCTGGCGTAATTATAATTTGCGACAGTAAAAAATTATTTTTTGAATAATTTACTATAGAAAATGCAATCCCTGGCGTAATTATAATTTGCGACAGTAAAAAATTATTTTTGAATAATTTACTATAGAAAAGGCAATCCCTGGCGTAATTAAAATTTGAGACAGTAAAAAATGAATTTTTGAATAGTTTACTATAGAAAAGGCAATCCCTGGCGTAATTAAAATTTGAGACAGTAAAAAATGAATTTTTTGAATAATTTACTATAGAAAAGGCAATCCCTGGCGTAATTAAATTTTGAGACAGTAAAAAATGAATTTTTTGAATAATTTACTATAGAAAAGGCAATCCCTGGCGTAATTAAAATTTGAGACAGTACAAAATGAATTTTTTGAATAATTTACTATAGAAAAGGCAATCCCTGGCGTAATTAAAATTTGAGACAGTAAAAAATGAATTTTTGAATAATTTACTATAGAAAAGGCAATCCCTGGCGTAATTAAAATTTGAGACAGTAAAAAATGAATTTTTGAATAATTTACTATAGAAAAGGCAATCCCTGGCGTAATTAAAATTTGAGACAGTATAAAATAATTTTTTGAATAATTTACTATAGAAAAGGCAATCCCTGGCGTAATTAAAATTTGTGACAGTAAAAAATGAATTTTTGAATAATTTACTATAGAAAAGGCAATCCCTGGCGTAATGAAAATTTGCGACAGTAAGCAATTAATTTTTGAATAATTTACTATAGAAAAGGCAATCCCTGGCGTAATTAAAATTTGCGACAGAAAAAAATTATTTTTTGAATAATTTACTATAGAAAAGGCAATCCCTGGCGTAATTAAAATTTGCGACAGTAAAAAATGAATTTTTGAATAATTTACTATAGAAAAGGCAATCCCTGGCGTAATTAAAATTTGAGACAGTAAAAAATTATTTTTTGCAAAATTTACTATAGAAAAGGCAATCCCTGGCGTAATTATAATTTGCGACAGTAAAAAATTATTTTTTGAATAATTTACTATAGAAAAGGCAATCCCTGGCGTAATTAAAATTTGCGACAGTAAAAAATGAATTTTTGAATAATTTACTATAGAAAAGGCAATCCCTGGCGTAATTAAAATTTGAGACAGTAAAAAATTATTTTTTGAATAATTTACTATAGAAAAGGCAATCCCTGGCGTAATTAAAATTTGAGACAGTATAAAATTATTTTTTGAATAATTTACTATAGAAAAGGCAATCCCTGGCGTAATTAAAATTTGAGACAGTATAAAATGAATTTTTGGTTAATTTACTATAGAAAAGGAAATCCCTGGCGTAATTAAAATTTGCGACAGTAAAAAAATTATTTTTTGAATAATTTACTATAGAAAAGGCAATCCCTGGCGTGATTAAAATTTGTGACAGTAAAAAATGAATTTTTGAATAATTTACTATAGAAAAGGCAATCCCTGGCGTAATTAAAATTTGAGACAGTAAAAAATTAATTTTTGAATAATTTACTATAGAAAAGGCAATCCCTGGCGTAATTAAATTTTGAGACAGTATAAAATTATTTTTTGAATAATTTACTATAGAAAAGGCAATCCCTGGCGTAATTAAAATTTGAGATAGTATAAAATTATTTTTTGAATAATTTACTATAGAAAAGGCAATCCCTGGCGTAAATAAAATTTGCGTCAGTAAAAAATTATTTTTTGAATAATTTACTATAGAAAAGGCAATCCCTGGCGTAATTAAAATTTGCGACAGTAAAAAATGATTTTTTGAATAATTTACTATAGAAAAGGCAATCCCTGGCGTAGTTAAAATTTGCGATAGTAAAAAATTATTTTTTGAATAATTTACTATAGAAAAGGCAATCCCTGGCGTAATTATAATTTGCGACACTAAACAATTATTTTTTGAATAATTTACTATAGAAAAGGCAATCCCTGGCGTAATTAAAATTTGAGACAGTAAAAAATTATTTTTTGAATAATTTACTATAGAAAAGGCAATCCCTGGCGTAATTAAAATTTGAGACAGTAAAAAATTATTTTTTGAATAATTTACTATAGAAAAGGCAATCCCTGGCGTAATTATAATTTGCGACAGTAAAAAATTATTTTTTGAATAATTTACTATAGAAAAGGCAATCCCTGGCGTAATTAAAATTTGAGACAGTAAAAAATGAATTTTTTGAATAATTTACTATAAAAAAGGCAATCCCTGGCGTAATTAAAATTTGAGACAGTAAAAAATGAATTTTTGAATAATTTACTATAGAAAAGGCAATCCCTGGCGTAATTAAAATTTGAGACAGTATAAAATGAATTTTTGAATAATTTACTATAGAAAAGGCAATCCCTGGCGTAATTATAATTTGCGACAGTTAAAAAATCATTTTTTGAATAATTTACTATAGAAAAGGAAATCCCTGGCGTAATTATAATTTGCGACAGTAAAAAATTATTTTTTGAATAATTTACTATAGAAAATGCAATCCCTGGCGTAATTATAATTTGCGACAGTAAAAAATTATTTTTGAATAATTTACTATAGAAAAGGCAATCCCTGGCGTAATTAAAATTTGAGACAGTAAAAAATGAATTTTTGAATAGTTTACTATAGAAAAGGCAATCCCTGGCGTAATTAAAATTTGAGACAGTAAAAAATGAATTTTTTGAATAATTTACTATAGAAAAGGCAATCCCTGGCGTAATTAAATTTTGAGACAGTAAAAAATGAATTTTTTGAATAATTTACTATAGAAAAGGCAATCCCTGGCGTAATAAAATTTGAGACAGTACAAAATGAATTTTTTGAATAATTTACTATAGAAAAGGCAATCCCTGGCGTAATTAAAATTTGAGACAGTAAAAAATGAATTTTTGAATAATTTACTATAGAAAAGGCAATCCCTGGCGTAATTAAAATTTGAGACAGTAAAAAATGAATTTTTGAATAATTTACTATAGAAAAGGCAATCCCTGGCGTAATTAAAATTTGAGACAGTATAAAATAATTTTTTGAATAATTTACTATAGAAAAGGCAATCCTGGCGTAATTAAAATTTGTGACAGTAAAAAATGAATTTTTGAATAATTTACTATAGAAAAGGCAATCCCTGGCGTAATGAAAATTTGCGACAGTAAGCAATTAATTTTTGAATAATTTACTATAGAAAAGGCAATCCCAGGCGTAATTAAAATTTGCGACAGAAAAAAATTATTTTTTGAATAATTTACTAATAGAAAAGGCAATCCCTGGCGTAATTAAAAATTTGCGACAGTAAAAAATGAATTTTGAATAATTTACTATAGAAAAGGCAATCCCTGGCGTAATTAAAATTTGAGACAGTAAAAAATTATTTTTTGCAAAATTTACTATAGAAAAGGCAATCCCTGGCGTAATTTATAATTTGCGACAGTAAAAAATTATTTTTTGAATAATTTACTATAGAAAAGGCAATCCCTGGCGTAATTAAAATTTGCGACAGTAAAAAATGAATTTTTGAATAATTTACTATAGAAAAGGCAATCCCTGGCGTAATTAAAATTTGAGACAGTAAAAAAATTATTTTTTGAATAATTTACTATAGAAAAGGCAATCCCTGGCGTAATTAAAATTTGAGACAGTATAAAATTATTTTTTGAATAATTTACTATAGAAAAGGCAATCCCTGGCGTAATTAAAATTGAGACAGTATAAAATGAATTTTTGGTTAATTTACTATAGAAAAGGAAATCCCTGGCGTAATTAAAATTTGCGACAGTAAAAAATTATTTTTTGAATAATTTACTATAGAAAAGGCAATCCCTGGCGTGATTAAAATTTGTGACAGTAAAAAATGAATTTTTGATAATTTACTATAGAAAAGGCAATCCCCTGGCGTAATTAAAATTTGAGACAGTAAAAAATTAATTTTTGAATAATTTACTATAGAAAAGGCAATCCCTGGCGTAATTAAATTTTGAGACAGTATAAAATTATTTTTTGAATAATTTACTATAGAAAAGGCAATCCCTGGCGTAATTAAAATTTGAGATAGTATAAAATTATTTTTTGAATAATTTACTATAGAAAAGGCAATCCCTGGCGTAAATAAAATTTGCGTCAGTAAAATAATTATTTTTTGAATAATTTACTATAGAAAAGGCAATCCCTGGCGTAATTAAAATTGCGACAGTAAAAAATTATTTTTTGAATAATTTACTATAGAAAAGGCAATCCCTGGCGTAGTTAAAATTTGAGACAGTAAAAAATGATTTTTTGCAAAATTTACTTATAGAAAAGGCAATCCCTGGCGTAATTAAAATTTGAGACAGTAAAAAATGAATTTTGAATAATTTACTATAGAAAAGGCAATCCCTGGCGTAATTAAAATTTGAGACAGTATAAAATGAATTTTTGAATAATTTACTATAGAAAAGGCAATCCCTGGCGTAATTATAATTTGCGACAGTAAAAAATTATTTTTTGAATAATTTACTATAAAAAAGGCAATCCCTGGCGTAATTATAATTTGCGCCAGTAAAAAATTATTTTTTGAATAATTTACTATAGACAAAGGCAATCCCTGGCGTAATTATAATTTGCGACAGTAAAAAATTATTTTTTGAATAATTTACTATAGAAAAGGCAATCCCTGGCGTATTAAAATTTGAGACAATAAAAACTTAATTTTTGAATAATTTACTATAGAAAAGGCAATCCCAGGCGTAATTAAAATTTGAGACAGTAAAAAATGAATTTTTTGAATAATTTACTATAGAAAAGGCAATCCCTGGCGTAATTAAAATTTGAGGCAGTATAAAATGATTTTTTGAATAATTTACTATAGAAAAGGCAATCCCTGGTGTAATTAAAATTTGAGACAGTAAAAATGAATTTTTGAATAATTTACTATAGAAAAGGCAATCCCTGGCGTAATTAAAATTTGAGACAGTAAAAAATGAATTTTTGAATAATTTACTATAGAAAAGGCAATCCCTGGTGTAATTAAAATTTGAGACAGTAAAAAATGAATTTTTGAATAATTTACTATAGAAAAGGCAATCCCTGGCCTAATTAAAATTTTCGAGAGTAAAAAATTATTTTTTGAATAATTTACTATAGAAAAGGCAATCCCTGGCGTAATTAAAATTTGAGACAGTAAACAATTATTTTTTGAATAATTTACTATAGAAAAGGCAATCCCTGGCGTAATTAAAATTTGCGACAGTAAAAATAATTTTTTGAATAATTTACTATAGAAAAGGCAATCCCTGGCGTAATTAAAATATGAGACAGTAAACAATTATTTTTTGAATAATTTACTATAGAAAAGGCAATCCCTGGCGTAATTAAAATTTGCGACATTAAATAATTATTTTTTGAATAATTTACTATAGAAAAGGCAATCCCTGGCGTAATTAAAATTTGAGACAGTAAAAAATGATTTTTTGCAAAATTTACTATAGAAAAGCAATCCCTGGCGTAATTAAAATTTGAGACAGTAAAAAATTAATTTTTGAATAATTTACTATAGAAAAGGCAATCCCTGGCGTAATTAAAATTTGCGGCAGTAAAAAATAATTTTTTGAATAATTTACTATAGAAAAGGCAATCCCTGGCGTAATTATAATTTGCGACAGTAAAAAATTATTTTTTGAATAATTTACTATAGAAAAGGGCAATCCCTGGCGTAATTATAATTTGCGACAGTAAAAAATGAATTTTTGAATAATTTCCTATAGAAAAGGCAATCCCTGGCGCAATTAAAATGTGCGACAGTATAAAATGATTTTTTGAATAATTTACTATAGAAAAGGCAATCCCTGGCGTAATTATAATTTGCGACAGTAAAAAATTATTTTTTGAATAATTTACTATAGAAAAAGGCAATCCCTGGCGTAATTAAAATTTGCGACAGTAAAAATTATTTTTTGAATAATTTACTATAGAAATGGCAATCCCCTGGCGTAATTATAATTTGCGACAGTAAAAAATTATTTTTTGAATAATTACTATAGAAAAGGCAATCCTGGCGTAATTAAAATTGAGACAGTATAAAATTATTTTTTGAATAATTTACTATAGAAAATGCAATCCCTGGCGTAATTATAATTTGCGACAGCAAAAATGAATTTTTGAATAATTTACTATAGAAAAGGCAATCCCTGGCGTAATTAAAATTTGCGACAGTATAAAATGATTTTTTGAATAATTTACTATAGAAAAGGCAGTCCCTGGCGTAATTATAATTTGCGACAGTAAAAAATTATTTTTTGAATAATTTACTATAGAAAAGGCAATCCCTGGCGTAATTAAAATTTGAGACAGTAAAAAATGAATTTTTGAATAATTTACTATAGAAAAGGCAATCCCTGGTGTAATTAAAATTTGAGACAGTAAAAAATGAATTTTTGAATAATTTACTATAGAAAAGGCAATCCCTGGCCTAATTAAAATTTGCGAGAGTAAAAAATTATTTTTTGAATAATTTACTATAGAAAAGGCAATCCTGGCGTAATTAAAATTTGAGACAGTAGACAATTATTTTTTGAATAATTTACTATAGAAAAGGCAATCCCTGGCGTAATTAAAATTTGCGACAGTAAAAATTATTTTTTGCAAAATTTACTATAGAAAAGGCAATCCCTGGCGTTATTAAAAATTTGAGACAGTAAAAAATGAATTTTTGAATAATTTACTATAGAAAAGGCAATCCCTGGAGTAATTAAAATTTGAGACAGTATAAAATGAATTTTTGAATAATTTACTATAGAAAAGGCAATCCCTGGCGTAATTATAATTTGCGACAGTAAAAAATTATTTTTTGAATAATTTACTATAGAAAAGGCAATCCCTGGCGTAATTATAATTTGCGACAGTAAAAAATTATTTTTGAATAATTTACTATAGAAAAGGCAATCCCTGGCGTAATTAAAATTTGAGACAGTAAAAAATGAATTTTGAATAATTTACTATAGAACAGGCAATCCCTGGCGTAATTAAAAATTTGAGACAGTAAAAATGAATTTTTGAATAATTTACTTTAGAAAAGGCAATCCCTGGCGTAACTAAAATTTGCGACAGTATAAAATGAATTTTTGAATAATTTACTATAGAAAAGGCAATCCCTGGCGTAATTAAAATTTGAGACAGTAAAAAATGAATTTTTGAATAATTTACTATAGAAAAGGCAATCCCTGGCGTAATTAAAATTTGCGACAGTAAAAAATTAGTTTTTGCCCAAATTTACTATAGAAAAGGCAATCCCTGGCGTAATTAAAATTTGAGACAGTAAAAAATGAACTTTTTGAATAATTTACTATAGAAAAGGCAATCCCTGGCGTAATTAAAATTTGAGACAAGTAAAAAATGATTTTTTGAATAATTTAATATAGAAAAGGCAATCCCTGGGCGTAGTTAAAATTTGCGATAGTAAAAAATTATTTTTTGAATAATTTACTATAGAAAAGGCAATCCCTGGCGTAATTATAATTGCGACAGTAAAAAATGAATTTTGAATAATTTCCTATAGAAAAGGCAATCCCTGGCGCAATTAAAATGTGCGACAGTATAAAATGATTTTTTGAATAATTTACTATAGAAAAGGCAATCCCTGGCGTAATTATAATTTGCGACAGTAAAAATTATTTTTTGAATAATTTACTATAGAAAAGGCAATCCCTGGCGTAATTAAAATTTGCGACAGTAAAAAAATTATTTTTTGAATAATTTACTATAGAAATGGCAATCCCTGGCGTAATTATAATTTGCGACAGTAAAAAATTAATTTTTTGAATAATTTACTATAGAAAAGGCAATCCCTGGCGTAATTATAATTTGCGACAGTAAAAAATGAATTTTTGAATAATTTCCTATAGAAAAGGCAATCCCTGGGCGCAATTAAAATGTGCGACAGTATAAAATGATTTTTTGAATAATTTACTATAGAAAAGGCAATCCCTGGCGTAATTATAATTTGCGACAGTAAAAAATTATTTTTTGAATAATTTACTATAGAAAAGGCAATCCCTGGCGTAATTAAAATTTGCGACAGTAAAAAATTATTTTTTGAATAATTTACTATAGAAATGGCAATCCTGGCGTAATTATAATTTGCGACAGTAAAAAATTATTTTTTGAATAATTTACTATAGAAAAGGCAATCCCTGGCGTAATTAAAATTTGAGACAGTATAAAATATATTTTTGAATAATTTACTATAGAAAATGCAATCCCTGGCGTAATTATAATTTGCGACAGCAAAAATGAATTTTTGAATAATTTTACTATAGAAAAGGCAATCCCTGGCGTAATTAAAATTTGCGACAGTATAAAATGATTTTTTGAATAATTTACTATAGAAAAGGCAGTCCCTGGCGTAATTATAATTTGCGACAGTAAAAAATTATTTTTTGAATAATTTACTATAGAAAAGGCAATCCCTGGCGTAATTAAAATTTGAGACAGTAAAAAATGAATTTTTGAATAATTTACTATAGAAAGGCAATCCCTGGTGTAATTAAAATTTGAGACAGTAAAAAATGAATTTTTGAATAATTTACTATAGAAAAGGCAATCCCTGGCCTAATTAAAATTTGCGAGAGTAAAAAATTATTTTTTGAATAATTTACTATAGAAAAGGCAATCCCTGGCGTAATTAAAATTTGAGACAGTAGACAATTATTTTTTGAATAATTTACTATAGAAAAGGCAATCCCTGGCGTAATTAAAATTTGCGACAGTAAAAAATTATTTTTTGCAAATTTACTATAGAAAAGGCAATCCCTGGCGTTATTAAAATTTGAGACAGTAAAAAATGAATTTTTGAATAATTTACTATAGAAAAGGCAATCCCCTGGAGTAATTAAAATTTGAGACAGTATAAAATGAATTTTTGAATAATTTACTATAGAAAAGGCAATCCTGGCGTAATTATAATTTGCGACAGTAAAAAATTATTTTTTGAATAATTTACTATAGAAAAGGCAATCCCTGGCGTAATTATAATTTGCGACAGTAAAAAATTATTTTTTGAATAATTTACTATAGAAAAGGCAATCCCTGGCGTAATTAAAATTTGAGACAGTAAAAAATGAATTTTTGAATAATTTACTATAGAACAGGCAATCCCTGGCGTAATTAAAATTTGAGACAGTAAAAAATGAATTTTTGAATAATTTACTTTAGAAAAGGCAATCCCTGGCGTAACTAAATTTGCGACAGTATAAATGATTTTTGAATAATTTACTATAGAAAAGGCAATCCCTGGCGTAATTAAAATTTGAGACAGTAAAAAAATGAATTTTTGAATAATTTACTATAGAAAAGGCAATCCCTGGCGTAATTAAAATTTGCGACAGTAAAAAATTAGTTTTTGCCAAATTTAGCTATAGAAAAGGCAATCCCTGGCGTAATTAAAATTTGAGACAGTAAAAAATGAACTTTTTGAATAATTTACTATAGAAAAGGCAATCCCTGGCGTAATTAAAATTTGAGACAGTAAAAAATGATTTTTTGAATAATTAATATAGAAAAGGCAATCCCTGGCGTAGTTAAAATTTGCGATAGTAAAAAATTATTTTTTGAATAATTTACTATAGAAAAGGCAATCCTGGCGTAATTATAATTTGCGACACTAAACAATTATTTTTTGAATAATTTACTATAGAAAAGGCAATCCCTGGCGTAATTAAAATTTGAGACAGTAAAAAATTATTTTTTGAATAATTTACTATAGAAAAGGCAATCCCTGGCGTAATTAAAATTTGAGACAGTAAAAAATTATTTTTGAATAATTTACTATAGAAAAGGCAATCCCTGGCGTAATTATAATTTGCGACAGTAAAAAATTATTTTTTTGAATAATTTACTATAGAAAAGGCAATCCCTGGCGTAATTAAAATTTGAGACAGTAAAAAATGAATTTTTTGAATAATTTACTATAAAAAAGGCAATCCCTGGCGTAATTAAAATTTGAGACAGTAAAAAATGAATTTTTGAATAATTTACTATAGAAAAGGCAATCCCTGGCGTAATTAAAATTTGAGACAGTATAAAATGAATTTTTGAATAATTTACTATAGAAAAGGCAATCCCTGGCGTAATTATAATTTGCGACAGTAAAAAATTATTTTTTGAATAATTTACTATAGAAAAGGAAATCCCTGGCGTAATTATAATTTGCGACAGTAAAAAATTATTTTTTGAATAATTTACTATAGAAAATGCAATCCCTGGCGTAATTATAATTTGCGACAGTAAAAAATTATTTTTTGAATAATTTACTATAGAAAAGGCAATCCCTGGCGTAATTAAAATTTGAGACAGTAAAAAATGAATTTTTGAATAGTTTACTATAGAAAAGGCAATCCCTGGCGTAATTAAAATTTGAGACAGTAAAAATGAATTTTTTGAATAATTTACTATAGAAAAGGCAATCCCTGGCGTAATTAAATTTGAGACAGTAAAAAATGAATTTTTTGAATAATTTACTATAGAAAAGGCAATCCCTGGCGTAATTAAAATTTGAGACAGTACAAAATGAATTTTTTGAATAATTTACTATAGAAAAGGCAATCCCTGGCGTAATTAAAATTTGAGACAGTAAAAAATGAATTTTTGAATAATTTACTATAGAAAAGGCAATCCCTGGCGTAATTAAAATTTGAGACAGTAAAAATGAATTTTTGAATAATTTACTATAGAAAAGGCAATCCCTGGCGTAATTAAAATTTGAGACAGTATAAAAATTATTTTTGAATAATTTACTATAGAAAAGGCAATCCCTGGCGTAATTAAAATTTGTGACAGTAAAAAATGAATTTTTGAATAATTTACTATAGAAAAGGCAATCCCTGGCGTAATTAAAATTTGCGACAGTAAGCAATTAATTTTTGAATAATTTACTATAGAAAAGGCAATCCCTGGCGTAATTAAAATTTGCGACAGAAAAAAATTATTTTTTGAATAATTTACTATAGAAAAGGCAATCCCTGGCGTAATTAAAATTTGCGACAGTAAAAAATGAATTTTTGAATAATTTACTATAGAAAAGGCAATCCTGGCGTAATTAAAATTTGAGACAGCAAAAAATTATTTTTTGCAAAATTTACTATAGAAAAGGCAATCCCTGGCGTAATTATAATTTGCGACAGTAAAAAATTATTTTTTGAATAATTTACTATAGAAAAGGCAATCCCTGGCGTAATTAAAATTTGCGACAGTAAAAAATGAATTTTTGAATAATTTACTATAGAAAAGGCAATCCCTGGCGTAATTAAAATTTGAGACAGTAAAAAATTATTTTTTGAATAATTTACTATAGAAAAGGCAATCCCTGCGTAATTAAAATTTGAGACAGTATAAAATTATTTTTTGAATAATTTACTATAGAAAAGGCAATCCCTGGCGTAATTAAAATTTGAGACAGTAAAAAATGAATTTTTGGTTAATTTACTATAGAAAAGGAAATCCCTGGCGTAATTAAAATTTGCGACAGTAAAAAATTATTTTTTGAATAATTTACTATAGAAAAGGCAATCCCTGGCGTGATTAAAATTTGTGACAGTAAAAATGAATTTTTGAATAATTTACTATAGAAAAGGCAATCCCTGGCGTAATTAAAATTTGAGACAGTAAAAAATTAATTTTTGAATAATTTACTATAGAAAAGGCAATCCCTGGCGTAATTAAAATTTGAGACAGTATAAAATTATTTTTTGAATAATTTACTATAGAAAAGGCAATCCCTGGCGTAATTAAAATTTGAGACAGTATAAAATTATTTTTTGAATAATTTACTATAGAAAAGGCAATCCCTGGCGTAATTAAAAATTTGAGACAGTAAAAAATGAATTTTTGGTTAATTTACTATAGAAAAGGAAATCCCTGGCGTAATTAAAATTTGCGACAGTAAAAAATTATTTTTTGAATATTTACTATAGAAAAGGCAATCCCTGGCGTGATTAAAATTTGTGACAGTAAAAAATGAATTTTTGAATAATTTACTATAGAAAAGGCAATCCCTGGCGTAATTAAAATTTGAGACAGTAAAAAATGAATTTTTGAATAATTTACTATAGAAAAGGCAATCCCTGGCGTAATTAAAATTTGAGACAGTAAAAATTATTTTTTGCAAAATTTACTATAGAAAAGGCAATCCCTGGCGTAATTATAATTTGCGACAGTAAAAAATTATTTTTTGAATAATTTACTATAGAAAAGGCAATCCCTGGCGTAATTAAAATTTGCGACAGTAAAAAATGAATTTTTGAATAATTTACTATAGAAAAGGCAATCCCTGGCGTAATTAAAATTTGAGACAGTAAAAAATTATTTTTTGAATAATTTACTATAGAAAAGGCAATCCCTGGCGTAATTAAAATTTGAGACAGTATAAAATTATTTTTTGAATAATTTACTATAGAAAAGGGCAATCCCTGGCGTAATTAAAATTTGAGACAGTATAAAATGAATTTTTGAATAATTTACTATAGAAAAGGCAATCCCTGGCGTAATTAAAATTTGAGACAGTATAAAATTATTTTTTGAATAATTTACTATAGAAAAGGCAATCCCTGGCGTAAATAAAATTTGCGTCAGTAAAAAATTATTTTTTGAATAATTTACTATAGAAAAGGCAATCCCTGGCGTAATTAAAATTTGCGACAGTAAAAAATTATTTTTTGAATAATTTACTATAGAAAAGGCAATCCCTGGCGTAGTTAAAATTTGAGACAGTAAAAAATGATTTTTTGCAAAATTTACTATAGAAAAGGCAATCCCTGGCGTAATTAAAATTTGAGACAGTAAAAAATGAATTTTTGAATAATTTACTATAGAAAAGGCAATCCCTGGCGTAATTAAAATTTGAGACAGTATAAAATGAATTTTTGAATAATTTACTATAGAAAAGGCAATCCCTGGCGTAATTATAATTTGCGACAGTAAAAAATTATTTTTTGAATAATTTACTATAAAAAAGGCAATCCCTGGCGTAATTATAATTTGCGCCAGTAAAAAATTATTTTTTGAATAATTTACTATAGAAAAGGCAATCCCTGGCGTAATTATAATTTGCGACAGTAAAAAATTATTTTTTGAATAATTTACTATAGAAAAGGCAATCCCTGGCGTAATTAAAATTTGAGACAATAAAAAATTAATTTTTGAATAATTTACTATAGAAAAGGCAATCCCTGGCGTAATTAAAATTTGAGACAGTAAAAAATGAATTTTTTGAATAATTTACTATAGAAAAGGCAATCCCTGGCGTAATTAAAATTTGAGACAGTATAAAATGATTTTTTGAATAATTTACTATAGAAAAGGCAATCCCTGGTGTAATTAAAATTTGAGACAGTAAAAAATGAATTTTTGAATAATTTACTATAGAAAAGGCAATCCCTGGCGTAATTAAAATTTGAGACAGTAAAAAATGAATTTTTGAATAATTTACTATAGAAAAGGCAATCCCTGGTGTAATTAAAATTTGAGACAGTAAAAAATGAATTTTTGAATA